>JASFDH010000378.1:0-25656 GCA_036937195.1 Nidularia pulvinata
TGGACTGAGTTCTCAACAGCATGCTAACTAAGAGTTCTAAAGAGTTTTCTATTCCACATTGACCTTCTTCAATTAGGCATGAGAGTGCTGGACAGTGTGCTCAGTAAAAATTTTAAGCAACGTCTTAGCATCATTATTCAGAGGCTTATTAGAAACCTAGGCAAGCTCTTGATGAGTGTAAGAAGCTGTTGAGGAATCTTAGCAAAGCTCTTTTGAACCTTGAGGAGCTCATCAACAATGCTAGCATGCTCTTCTTAAGCTTAACAAGCTCAATAAGAATTTGGCCAAGTTGTTCTAAAGCTCAAGGATCTCATTAGTGATCTTTGTATGCTGTTCTTAAGTTTAAGGAGCTCATTAGAATGATAGCATGCTCCTCTTAAGGTTAAGAAGCTGATCAGGAATTTTAGCATGCTCTTCATAAGATTAAGGAGCTGAATAGCAGTGTTAGCATAATCTTTTTAATGAGCCCTTAAGCTTAAGAAGTGCCTCATAAAAGTCCTCATAAGCTACTTAAGCATAAAGAACTTGACAAATATTTCTAAAAAGCCCCTTCATAAGCACCTTAAGCTTAAGGAGAGCTTAGTAAGGTTGCTGATGAGCCCTTAAGATTAAGAAAAGCTTGCTAAGGTTACCCATGAGCTCTTTAAGCATGCTAAGATTTCTAATGAGCCCTTAAGATTAACAAAAGCTTGCTAAGACTGTTCATAAGCTCCATAAGCTTAAGAAGACCATGATAACATTCCAAATAATCTCATTAATGAGCTCCCTAAGCTTAAGAAGACCATGTAAACATTGATAATGAACTCCTGAAAGACCTCCATAAACTCAAGAAGAGCTTGCAAAGATTCCAAATGAGCTCCTTAATCTTAAGAAGAGCATACTACAAATTGCTAATGAACTCTTAAGCTCAAGAAGAGCTTGATAAGATTCCTAATGAGCTACTTCAGCTTGAGAAGACTTTGCTAAGATTTCTAATGAGCTCCTTCATGAGCTCCTTGAGCTTAATGAGAGCTTGCTAAGATTACTAATGAGCTCCTTCATGAGCTAATTAAGCTTAAGAAGAGCTTGCCAACATTGCTCATGAGCTCCATAAGCTTAAAAAGAGCCTTTGAAGATGGATAATGAGCCCTTAAGCTTAGGTCTGCTGATGAGATCCATAAGCTTAAAAAGACCTTGCTGAAATTCCTAATGAGCTCCTTAATGAGCTCCTTAAGCTTTAGAACACCCTGCTAATATTCCTAATGAGCTCCTTAATAACCTTCCTAAACTTAAGAAGATCTTGCTAGGATTCCTAATGAGCTCCTTATGCATAAGAAGTGTTTGATAAGACTGCAAATGATCTTGTTAAGCTTAAGAAGAGCCTGCTAAGATTGTTAATGACCCATTAAGGTTATAAAGAGGTTACTAAGAGGGCTAATGAGCTCTGTAATGTGTACCACAAGCATAAGAAGATTTTGGTAAGATTCTTAAGGAGGTCCATAAGAGCTTATTGCGATGCATTTATCATTCGGGTAAGCACTTTTTGATGATCAAACACACCTTTGTGCGTGGATGCCGTGCGGAGATTGAAACGGCAATGTGACATATTGTGACGAATAGTTTGAATCTCCTTGATTTTGGGGAACTCTCAGACGCGGAATTGCTCCACTGATTTTTCTGTCAATCCTTTTCCAAATAAAATTTCAGATGTAAATGTAATAGATGTCTGGCTATCTACATATGAAATATTGAGGCAAGAGAATACATATTCATGGCAGACCCGCTGAAATACAAAATGATTTGATTCTCATTGATTATGATAGTACTGTCAAATTACTGTTCTTATTTTATGCATAGAATTGGAAAGGATATAGGAGCAGTATATGTTAGTTTTTTTCTGTTAATTCATATGTTTTGAGATAGTCAACTGCAGCAGTCAGAATATCCATCTTGCTAACTCGCGTGCGTCCTTTAACTGTAAAGAAGTGAGTGGTTGGGAATTAATAGAATATGAAAAATTGATACTTTGCTTTCGCAATGCAGCAGCTGGAAGTAGCGCTTTCAATTGTTCAAATTTAACATTGAGTTCACGCCGCCGGTTGGTCTCCATTCGAAGCCGCTGCGTCCTGTGCGCTACGTTGCTCCGGTTTTCTTGCCCTGCTCGCATGTCATTGGCTATGTGTATCCCATGTGTCGGTGAGGCTTCAAGATTGAGCTGATCGCGCACACGCTCAAGAAGGCTGAAATATTCCGCTTCTTTTTTCTTCAGGGTCATTGTTATTTCTTCCAGATCTTGCCCTTTCTGATTAACATCTTGACGGAGAGCATGTATCTCTTTCTGGTATTTTAAATAGTTTTCATACTAAGCAGACGTACTTTAGATTCAAACTTTCATGGCAGGGTTTCATCATCTTACCTGTACTTTATGTTCTTCCAGCAAAAGGCGGTAATGATTTTCTAGCCGATCATGGTTGATCTTGAGCATTGAGTGCTCTTCATGCTTATTGATCAATTCGTCTTCCGTAGTGCGCAACAGAATTGTCAGATCCTTGCACCCATTTTCGCAGGCCTTTCTCTTTTTTCTTTCTTGTTCCAGCAATTCTGTTTGGTCCTTTAACTCTGCGGTCAGCTCCACAAGCCGCGCTTCGCACTCCTCGACAAGTTGCTCCTGAAATCATTAGGAAAGATTCTCACAGATGTAAGAGGCTAGAGGTGTACCTGTCGTTGTAATTTTTTAAGCAGCTGGCGTGACTCTCGTTCTTGCGCCCTGAGGGAAAATAGACATTCTTGAAGCCTCGCTTCAAGTTCTTCAAGTTCATTGGCACCATTGACAATGTCACCAAAATTTGGGCTGCGTGTTTTGAAACGATCAATATTATGCTGCTGAGAAAATGCAATACTCTCTTCAGCCACGGCTGCAATTGTCGGTGCCTGATATTTTTTTGGGCCGGCTGGTCTACCAAAAGGGCGGAGGGGAGAAATACCGATGCCTTCGAATTCCTGCATTTTGTGATTTTTGGTCCTGTCATTACACAATATATATATTACTGCGGCCCACGCATGCCGGCTAGATGCAAATGTGGGAAGTCGGTGTGACCCGGAATGGCGTATGAGATAGGCTAGCTGCGTGTTCGGGACGAATTGAACGCGCGATGACAATTAGTCACTCACTGAGCTGAGCCGCCTGGACTACTAAGCTAGTTGCAAAGCCAGTCACACCCCGCGAACCATGTCAGAGATGCCGTAAACTGTAAGTATTAAAGTAATTTTACCTTTGGACACCGGTAAGGGACGCGAGGAGGACTGCCACATTCAGCGCCCAGGGTTGATTTCGATGCAATGGCGTCGGCATCTACGCGTCATGCAACGTGATCGTCATCAAGTGCACCCACACAAAGAGAACCACCAATCAGATAAGCAGAGCCATTACACACACAATCAGAACCACCACGCACACAAACGGAACCACCACGCACACAAATGGAACCACCACGTACACAAATAGAACTGTAACGACCGGGTAAAATGGAACACGCTGGAATTGCACACAGCGCAACCGTTGGACTATCTGTCCCACTAATACCTAGTTCATTACAGCCTGAAGTGCCCGTTACTCCGGTGACACAAAGCCGGGTCGGCCACACTAAGTCGTGACAGGTCTGCTACCGTCACAAGAACCCCACACTGCACTCACGCAACGCAGAGGGCAAGGGAAAACTCCATTGTGTTCCATCATAGTGGGGATAGTTAACTATATTTTCTGTAAATCTATGATCCTGACTTTGAAGAAAATGCAGTGCAAACATAAAATTTACTGCAGGCCAAAAAATAAACTCTTAGTTCCATCATACTGAAGTGCACTAGCCATGTGATCAGACATAAATGAAAAAAATAAGTTCATAAACTTGTAATGCAGGATAAATCAATCAACAGATGAAGATCATCCCGACGCACATGGCCTGTACCTCACACGCAACACCGTATCCGACCGGTTGTTAGACTCAAAACACTTCTCCCATGGCAGGATAACATCCGCTCTGAGTCAAAAACTTGTGAGATCCGATATCCGTCAGGGTTGACTTTTATATCTGCCACATTGTTCTTTGTTTGCCAAATTTCAGGGCCCGCACGGCTCGGCTCGGAAGACTATGTATAAAGCAATATAGTTAAGTTCATACCCGAAAATGGAGAGGCCATTATATCGAAATTTCGCCCCTATGAACGCCAACCGTACGAACGACAACGCCAGTGTAAGGACATCATCTATTTTAGGCTTCAATTTGTTAACGTGTTATGAAGAGGCGTTTTATCCCATTGTCGTATGACAAGAGCTCAGGCTCATTGATGCTTCTGAAAAATATCGGCCCTACATGCGTAGCATTTCTCGCATTGCGTGATAGTATACATCTCATGCTTCCCATTCACTGGAAATCAAGGCTGAATATTCTGTGTTACAGGTAGAAGAGTCATAGCCCAAGCGCCTCTATTAAATCTGCACAAATGGTGGTTCAGCGCGATCGCTTCCCAGGATAACGTAACCCAATCGGAGCAAGGAACCTCAGCTCCGAAGTGTGTCATTTCTTGATCTTTCAAAGCATTGTTGACAATTTTCTGTTGATCAAGGTCACGATCACCTGATGACGAAGACTTATTTGGAGGGTAATTGCATCTGCTGCTTCAACCCCGCAATTGCAAAGCCGCTAACCGGCTAGTGACTTCTCTAGAAACACAGATCCCACTTGGAGCAAAATTCACACTATGGCATTTGGTCCAAAGGACTTCCCTGGAGATTTGACAGATTCCGAGGAAGAGAGAACACCTACTATTCAACTGAGGCGATCCAAACGGCATTTGAAGCAACCCAGGCCACCCTTATGATCGGGGGCATAGGACTCTCAACAATGCATGCCGTTACGGACCGGTGTTTGTGCAGTTTGGTCTCCTCTGTATAAAACTATTTCCAATTGACAATAATTGTGTGTTCAAAATATATTTTCAGAAAAATCCGAATGTGTACAGGGCAAAAAAAACGCACCGTGAATCTCAGGAATTTGGGTAGCCAGATCGTCTTCCTTGCCATGCCATAATAAGAACCTCTAGCAGTGACGACCCAGTGGACTGCATCTTCATTGTTTATCGCTTCCCCCCGCACGGTGGCGTACGAGAGCGGATATGGCACCAAGGTGAAATGCTCCACAAATTTGATGGGTTTTGGTGAGAGCCGCCGTTCGGTATTAAAAATTGCTCAGCATCGACGGCATGCACTCAGGGAAGAGGCTTAAGTCACGTGTATGCGAAGCGCTTGTTAGTTGACGTGCTCAGCTTCACGATCGATGAGCGTATTATTCGAATTTGTTCGTATGCATCTTTGCAATCTATAGTAGATCTGAATTGATGCCTTATTACATTTCTAAGGATCGAATTTATGTCAAGTAACGTGACTATACGAAATGCTTGTCTGCGATCATAGTTCCGTCTTCTTTTTTCTTTCTTTCCTTTTTTTTCTTGGCGGCTGGCTGCTGTGATTTTTATAAATAATGGCTTATAGCACTCTCAACGTAGAAATCATATCAAAACCCGGGTGATATTTATCGAGAGCGATTATGATCTGAAGATGAATTATTCTTCCTTCGACAGAACCAGTGCTTACACTAATAGACGTGGGCTTTCACTCGCTATCACCACCCATTCAGGGGATAAACTTTCTTCGAATAATCCCTTCTCCGATGGATGTGGACTTCTTGCCACAATTAATGTCTACACCGATGGGTTTTGTCATTCCTCTAGAATAGATGCCTATTTCTCCGATGGACCAGGACTTTCACAAGGTGATATTCCTATTTTTTCAAATGACATCCCTATCTCATTTAATTAGTTCCCTGCCGGGTTCAGATCTGGAGTTAAGGATCAACATTTGGTTCGCTTTACAATCATTTATTCGAAAAAGAGGAGACACAAAAGCTTTAAAACAAATGTTGCACGGTTGATAGATCTTACCGCATCCGTATCAAAATCTCGTGCTCAAATATGGGAGTAGCTGACGAAGCCTGAATTCAGATGTTTTAATTTCATGACTCCAATTGATACCCATCCAGTTGTACGATGTTTACACCTCAAATTAATTCATTTCCAGTTTTAAAAATTTATTGCTGGTGGCTGGGTTTGTGGTGTGTATGTGGCCACATGAAGACAATCCTATCAAATTTGTAGCTTTAGATGCAAAAAGCAAGGTGTTAAGTATCATACAGAAGCCAAACATGTTGTTATAAGGTCACTTATGATCTTTACCCAATAATAAAGATATTATCAAAGTAACATTGATAAAAGGTGCAGACATATATAATAAAAAAATATCACAGTGCTAACTGGCCAATGTCCCAAGTGTCATGCATTGCATTCTGTTGATCATGAAAGTTCTCTGGACCAAAATAATAACAAGCAAAGACATTATCTCAATTCAGCTACATATCTTAAAGTATGTCAAAGCATATGGGTGGATTGAGTGTTCTTAAAAGCTGTTTTAAATGGAATGTACAGCTTTCATGCCTCTGCTGCATCATATACAGAATATTGGAACAATAGTTTTTGAATTTTTGATTCCAATAATTATGTTAAAATTGGCTGACTGCATTTGTTTAACAGCTTGGGGATAGTCTAATAATAGGAAAATGCAATCCCTTGGAGATCCTTTCCCACTATAGTTAATAATATATGCCTAAGAGCTTCTTATATGCTGGTGACAGGACATCTATAATTGGTGGGATGGGGATCAAAGTGGTGGGATCACATCCCATTCCCACTGCTTTGGTGATTCCTCATTTTAGACATGGAAATAAGAAAAGAACTGCCAAAACAGTTCTGTAAAAATAAATAAAGCATTTGCACATGCTTGCAGCCTTACAGAAATAGAAGCAGATGGATAACTAAGCACCCAGAGGCACCACAGATAGTCCAAAGTATTTGTAATATTTATTTAAAGTTTCTATGCACATGGCTCCTATGTTGTTCCTTTTGGTTTGTTTTTAAAAATGGTTCAGAAATTTTGTATATGAGTAGTTAGGAAGGATACTGGGCAAAACAGGAGTTGCTGACTGAACCCAGTGCCTTAACATTTAAATTGTAGCACTGTGTGGATAATCTAGACTTGATTGCCTCAGAAAGGGCTAGAAGACCACCTTTCTTGAGTTTTGAGTCCAAAGTTTTGTTCTGAGTCTTAGAGGAAGGAAGACCACCTCTCTGACACTCTCCTAAACTGTGAAAGACCAAGTTTTTGGAGAGAAATATATTTGTAAAGTCCACCCTTGGCTGGAAGCCCCTTGGGTGACTTAATTGTGCTTGCTTGAAAGACCCTTGCACCTTCTGAAAGTTCTGGTTGAAGAAAGACCACTTCCAGAGCATCAGCTGAAGTATGTTAGCTTGGACTTAAGTAGATCATTCATAAGAACAGATCTCACTAAAATTGTTAAGAGAAGCTCAAACCTTGGAGTTTGGAGTTGAACCTTGACCTAAAGACTTTGTCTTCTGAGTACAAATTTGATCTGATATTCTTCTAAGTAGAACTTATTCTTGCCCCCATGAACTCATGTGGATTTTAACATAGCTTGAGTATTTTTAGAGGTTTTGTGGTGAGTTTATAGGTTTAGATTCACCCAGACCTTTAGAATCACTTATGCTATGTTGAGCAGCAGTTCAACATTTATTTATTTATTTTTGAGGTGTTATCACCTTAGCACCTGATTAGGCACCAGCTGACAGGGAGCTGCTATGTTTAGCAGTACTGGAATGTCTGCAGATGCTGGCTAAGTTTAGCTCATGACAGCATTTCACAAATACATCTCAACTATCTCCAGATTTGGTTCTCACAAACCCTTTTTGGGACACTGGTGCTAAAAATAAATAAATACTTTGCAATTGTTACTATTTTCTGGTATAATACACCAAAGTAATTGCATATACAGGGAGAAGCAGCCCTGTGACACTTATAGTGGTGTTTACCAAGTGTATTCTTGGTTTATCCTCATCATTACTGCCAAGGTTTTCATGTCATGTGATATTTACTTGCCATTGTTTCAGTGAAATGATGTATGTTTGACAGGCACAGCTGTGTTATCAATGTATATGTCACTCTGACTCACCTTGTGATCAAATGATGCTGAGGCCAAAGTGCTAGGGCTTGTGCAAGAACTTGCTGTGCAGTCAGTCTTGGCTAAAGCTCACACAGTATGATAAGATAATTAATTCTGTCAACATGACCAACACTGGCTGTGTATAAAGGCCCACAGGATGCACTGATGAGGTCAACACACCAAAAGCTCTCTTCTTCCCCACTGGGCAGGAGATCTTTGCATTCCTGCTACCTCGTCTTAGTGTTACATCTGCAATGTCTCCTAACATCTTCCAACACTTTCCAACTCTATGATACAATTTCCTGCTATGTTTCCAACATTATCTGCCTGTCTCCATTCATTGCTAAACCCTGAACTATCATTTTTATTATTTGATGCTCACAATACAATTACTGTTTCTAAGTACATTGCTGCTCTGTTACTCTTCTGTTCTCATCTCTGCTACTTTTATTATGTGTCAAGGACTTTTATTATTCTTCATATCCATAGTATTGCTACTTTATTAGAGGCTCATGGTAAATTCCAAAATTATGCTATAGCTGGAACAACAGGTATTGCCTCTTGTATTATATAGTACATTGTTAAGATATTTACCACATGCGCAACTTGCGCAATGTTGCACAAATTAGTGTTGCGCAACCTTGCACATTTGCGCTAGTCGTTGTGACTGAGAAATTTGTCCCACACAAATGATCACCGATCACGGTCGGCGCCAGCCGACTTTCAAAGAACCACCACCTTCATTATGTACGAGGATTTCAGCTGAAACCCCTGAAAGTGGGTTTCCAAATAGAATTATACTGAAATAAGTGATGGGGAATTAAGGGTTAGTCCAGTAACAAAAATGTGGGCACATTCTCATTTTATCTTCTCTGCACAGGTTCAGTGCCCCTTCTATTCTCAACATGCACACTAATGATATGTTGATAATTACCTAGAGTGGCATGCGAGCATTTGTACCTCCCAATTATCGAGAGACTTTTATGGTGTTGGTATGGGGTAGATGCAAGTCCGGAAGGGTTACGGGTATGATTCTGGTACAAGAGTTTATTGTTTCATACTGCTCGAGAACTCATTGCAACCTCCCCGCTTTTATGCTAAAACCGGATAATATTTGAGAGAGGGACATAAGCTATAGTAGAAGCGATACTAATAAATCTTGTTGATGGGATCATCGCACTTGGGATGCTGACTTGGCATGCCCTCAAGGCCTGACGCAAGCTTTAGTACAGATAAATGCTCTCGCCACCTCGCTTTCTTTATCCACTGACAATCTGGTCATTTCAGCCCTAGTGTATCGTCCCCTTTTCCAGTCCCGTGATACAACAGTGCATATGCAAGCTATTGAAGACCCTAAGAAAGCTATAAATGCTCTGCTAAGAGACCATCACCCAGTGCGTTTTTCGTCCACAAACCTCTACCTCGCCCCTAAGTCTTTAAGCAAGCCGGCTGCCAACTCCTTCTATGACTATGGAGCGACCGCCGCTGTGGGCGCACGTTTTATTACACATATATTTACATGCCCGGAATTACTGCCTTCCACCAAGTCGCAGCATAAGTTACCCAACTTCATCGCGTATGCACTCCATCGCACCAAGTTGCATGCTTCCTTCACCATAACCGCCCTCATCTTACTAAATCGCCTCAAGATTCGTTTTCCTACCGCACGAGGCTCATCTGGTCATCGTTCATATCTGCATTCATGATTGCCTCTAAAGTTATCTGCGACGATACGTACTCAAACAAATCCTGGTGCATCGTCGCCCAGGGCATGTTCGATCCTCGCGAGATCAATCAAATGGAGAGGGAGATGTGCAACTATCTGGAGTGAGGAACCCTCGGACGGAGCAAGAACTTTGTCCGCTCAGACTCTGAGTAATTCCTAGTAATTGTCACATAAAATAACAAAGAATATCAAAGCTCTATTTTATTACTTTTTACTCCCATTACACCTATATCGGCTTTTGCTTTGCTATCATTTAATGTTAACATAATTTCGAAAATTGCACCTCATCTAAGCCATAACAATGAAATAATGCCATTCAAAAGATGATAACTGTTAGATAATGCACGTCAATGAAATGAAATGAACAAAATTAACATTCATTTTGTTTGCTGTCAGGAGAGGACTCCTCATTTGGTACATTTTGTTCATTTGTTCTATTCTGCACCATTTCATAAATTAAGCATATTTTCATGCCAATACAACATAATTCTCCTTCATTTGAGAAATTTACCATGTAGGATTTTCCTGATGCACCGCCACTGGCTTCAAGGTGAACCTTTTGCTGTAAGAAACAGATGAAGAAGCTGCTCTGAGCTCGAGTAGAGTATTGAAGGAGAGCATAAATATAAGCAGTTTTTTCTGACTCAGACAGAACAGTTGAATAATGGGAGACGATAAACTGCATACAATTTTTGGCCTTGAACAATTCGGATCGAAAATTGTGAGCGGAGACTTTTGCCATTGGGGCCAGGTGAAGGAATGGGTAGAGAAACGAGCAGATTAATATGTTGCAGCTTTGCCGCCCCTTGTTCACAATTATATGACCCTTCGCTAGGGGCAGATCTGAAGCATCTGCCTGCTGTGAAATCTGGTTCCGTTACGATTGAAAAGGAATGTATAAAAAGTACGGCAGCATCATTGTTCTCCGCTATGGGTTCGGGTGAGAGGAAATTCATAAACTCTGATCAAAGCTTTAACGGAGTAGCTACTTCTGTGCAGCCGAAGCGCGAACATCTGAGCAGTAGCTTCTCGACCCGGCCGAATACAACGAAAGTAAGCAGGAAGCATTCCTGGGTCTCAAAGCTAGTGGGTTGATAGCCTTTTGCTATCCAGAGGTCGATGCTTTTCACCTCCCTGTCTGCGACGACTACATGAACTATTTATTCAACCTTGGACTACAGGCTTCTAGAATTTGACTCCACGAATGGCATGCGTGACTGTCACATTGGTGCCATGCGTGATCATATAAATTTTTGACACGGTCTGGAACTGCAATGCCCATGCCAAAGCAAAAAGTAGATTTAAGAGGGTCACAGAGAGTTGAAATTCAATGCCCAAGCACTAATAAGGAGATCAAGCCTGCTAAATGCAATTTATTTCACCAGGAATGAGAGAATTCAAATGATCATCACATTACTTTTTGTTTGAACAGACAGTGTTCAATAACTTTCTAAATTGTTGATTACACTATATGTGTTTACCTGCTGTCAATGAGGTGGCAACAAAAGCAATTTTTGCAGGATTAGCTGAAATTGCAGAATCTGGCTTAGAGCAGAAGGCTTCTTAGTCAAGTATGAGTTTAATGAGCTCATCTGCTGGTACCAGTCGCTGCACATATTCAGAAACCCAAGAGTTGCTGATTTTTAGTCTGGAACCATTTTGAAGTACCAGAGCCAGCAGTTCTAGTTCTGTCTCTTGAATATGGCATATGGTCCAATTCACAGCTCTTAAATATTTAGACTTTCAGAACCAGTTTGGAACCGATTCAAACTGATTTACACTGCAATATTTTTGTAAATAAATGTGGCTTATTGCATTATGATGCAGGCCTGGCAAGCTGTTGTTCATCTGTATAGTTGCATCATGGAAATTACTACTGTGCTCACCCACAACAGTGGAACTATATCAACATACCATATCCACTCTCCAAGCCTGATATCCTGTATGAGCTATTATTTAGTCAGATGGGACAAATGGAAAATGCTGTGGCATGGCTGTGATCAGCCATGCAGTGGCCATGCAGTACCATGCATTGCCTACCATGTAGGTGAGGTGGCAAACAGACCAAGCTGTGGCAGTCTGTGCAGTCAATTCCTCAAGTTCAATTGTACAAATTCTTGTCCTAATTATTAACAAAGATTCTAGATACCATCTTGGATAATTGCATGTCATGCCATGCCTCTCATGACATTACTGTGGCATTACTGTTCTTGCTGTGCCAGATTGCATGGTAGGGCATGGTGGGCATAGTAATGCCACAGTAAAAAACCTGTGCCCAATCAGATGCTCATTCATGAAGAGAAGATCTGGTCATGGATGAAGATAACAACAACTTGGATATTGTCATGCTCCCTGAGTCAATCTTTGTTTGAGTAATCAACACAGACCTTCATAGTCTTCTGTGAAGTTTGCAGACATAGGATGATTTTTTCAGGTTTTGGGGTGAGTTCATGGATTTGATGGTGCTGCTAATATGGAAGTTAAACTTCTCCACAATGATATTCTTTCTGTCCAACCACATGACCTTCAGGGTCAAGAACTCATAGGATTTCTTTGCAGGTTGCACAGAATTTTTTGTTGCTGAAAGATTTAGCACGGGAATCCTTGAATTCTTGTGATGACGATAGAGAGATTGAAGGACAAATAAACAAACAAAAGCACATTCTTGCCAGGGCATTAGGTTGTGGCACATCCAGTAAATGTAATCACTTACGAGAATTGCATCAATCCTCTGGGATTCCAATCAGGGGCAATAGGGGCATATTAACCTAAAATATCAACATCATGAGGATTTGAATACAGGTCAAATCACAAAGTTAGACCCAGCTCAAGTTGTATTACTCATCTTGAGGAGGCTTCTCGTGAGTCATGGAATTGAACAAGGCTGCTACTGTTACGCATGGCAATGCTAACTTATGTGGGCGACTTCTCGGTGTTGATGACAGGTGAGAAAAGATAGGACGGCTTACGTTACAGAGTGGAGGTAAGTATGATCCAAATTACTCCACAAAAATTCGGCTCTCACTGCTGGCACGGGACTTTATTAGGTCGGGTAAAATATTGGTAAAACATTAGCTTGCTTGTTTAAATTTTATACGAATTTTACTCCGATGAAAATATTGAGCGAACAATAAACCTTATGCGAGACAAAGAGTAGTTAAAAATTTCACAAAACGTACTGATGCCATCCACTGCAACGCAACGCCTCCTCATGCTGAACACACCACCACGCTTAGAATACCACTTAGGATCACCAGGTGATCACAACACTTGCACATCACTTAAGGTAAATAGCCTTATCCTTTAATCATTTCCAATCTCTTGATCTTCCCAATCATCAAATAAAATATTTGGGCAGATAAAAGATCTATATATTTCCTGCACTATCTCAAGCAACCACCTCATTGACCTCCTCTTGCTAGTAAACAGGGCTACCAGAAAATTTCGATTTGGTAAAGCGGTCACATGTGTTACATCCTCAATGTTGACATTGCTCAAAGGCATTAAAGTTAATAAAAATTAGTTATTCCGGTCACAAAAGTAGATAATATCGTCTTAATGATCTTATATCGAAATAATTAGGGTACATTTGTGCACAACTTGCGCAGATAACATGGTGCGCAAGTGTGCGCAAGCAGGCAAATACTCATCACTCCAGTGACAGCTAGCGCTCCGGTATTTTACACGACAAAAAAGGAGTGTAAAAGCGATTGTTGGTTGATTAAATTTTGCCAAAATTTTACCGACTGGCGAAATGTATCATTTTACACGATGTTATTTCCATTTAAGAAAATAACATTAGGTAAATTTTAATCAGCCTACATTGTGTTTTGCAAGTATTTTGCCTTTTGTAAAATGGCGTGATGTCAGCTGTGCTATCACACCTGAATTGTTAGCTTTGACTGTCATATTGGTGTCTGTTCCAGCCTGAATTTTATAAATAGTCTTGTTCATAGTACAAATGAAAATTGCTAGAGCCCCACCAACACGTTCGACGAGGTCGTGATGTTCTTGTATTGCTGTGTTATTCTTACAAAAATAGAAACCATGAATACAACTAATGGACTGGTATTGCAGGGCACGGCAACAGCCCTCTCAGCACCAAGAATCTCTGACTGGTGTTACTATCATATGCGAAGAAGAAAAGATATCGTAACAGGTAGAGTTAGATTAATTAAAATGGCAGTGAAAAAGCACCTATAGTGCCAGGCTTGACACAGCTGTTACGAATGTTCCTTTGGTTGATAACCTTTATTATTTTGTTATTGGTCCTTTGTCAATGCATTTATAAATAGTAGAATACATTTCAAAACCATAACTTGATACCTTGATATACTTAAGAATTTTTGCAGAACAAACTTGAATCATGTTTAAACATTACTGTGTGAGTACAAGCATCCATTATATGGAACTCGGCTCCAATTTAAGCATATATTCTCAGACTTGTGTCACAGGCGTAGTGGTGTGTTGCCAATAGTGGCGCCGCATGTTTGATTTTACATTAAATTGGCGATCACCATCTGGCCACTGGCATTTCAGTGAGTGACTAACGCAAAGAGTGAGAATGGGATTGGGCCATAATGACGAAAAAGTGGGATGGGGAAGTCTACAACAAACAAGTCTCAGATCTGTTGTCCTAGGTATGATGACTTGAAAGTATGCAGTTTTAATCTTTGCCTCATCTCAGCAGAGCAATTTTGAAGATTGATATATATTAGTGCACACAGAGTACATTAAATTACCTAGGTCTAAACACAAGTATAATAAGAATTTGACAAAAATATGCTAACACCACACACAGGTTATCACTGCTACTTCAACTCTGTCAACATTTCTTGAACACTTGATGCTGAGAGGCCAACCACAAGTGAGACAATACTCTTCACATATGGTGGTGATGCACCTGCATAAAGCCCAGTATATAAACCAGAACTCCATGCAAATTTCTGGACAGAAAAAACATTTTCCCAAGATAGTTCAAAGACATGAGGATAATGCATGTCGGAAGAAATCCATTCCGTTATACTCTGGACAAATAAGTAAATTTTGTGTTGCTTTCAAGTGCTAGAAAGCTACCTCTGGAAGGCCATTGAGACATAGGTTTTTATTATGTCCTTTCATCGACTTTCCACATTTCTTACATGTAGGAGAGCGACGGTTGTTTGTATGTACTGGTTGTGGTGTTCTCGAGGTTGGTGCCGCCATTGCTGTTAAAGCTGTAATCATACCTGGGGGTCACATATATTTTAGTATTGAGAGAATTGCGAACTTGCCAGTTGGTGGATGAAAATTTGGCCAACCTGCTTGTCTTCTCTTCATTTGCGTTTTGCTCAAGTCAAT
This sequence comes from Nidularia pulvinata, assembly GCA_036937195.1. NCBI lineage: Eukaryota > Fungi > Basidiomycota > Agaricomycetes > Agaricales > Nidulariaceae > Nidularia > Nidularia pulvinata. The sequence continues at coordinate 15,172 of JASFDH010000378.1, forward strand.
GTAAAGAACTCCGTTTATGATAGGTGGTTCATAAGCTGACGCCATAAAAAGTCTAGGAGAATTATGAGTGCTGTTGACTTTATAGCACAAGCAAGGACGCTGTATAGCACTGACTGGTGCTGTGAATCAGACCTGTACAACCTAGTTATAAATGAGCGGATTCTAAAGCCGTCCAACCTCCTAGACTTTTCCCTGTACCCAATCCGGTAGCAGAAGAAAGAATCCAATAATGAGGAATGAGATAGCAATGAAATGGTGGCTATCAACGTTAGACGATGTCAATACCAGTTGGTAGTGACGCTCATGGCCCGGATAGCCATGCAACGGGTACGGGTACGGGTACGGGTACGGGTACGGGTACAGGTCATGACCACGGATAAACCCCTAAATGTACGCACAGGTACCCGTAATAACACATAACAGCAAAATACTTGTTTCGTAAAGGCATTTTGACTTGTTCCATCGGTCGTCCATTGACAACGGCAGGAGACTTCTTTCGTAAAGGCATTTTGACTTGTTCCATCGGTCGTCCATTGACAACGGCAGGAGACTTCTTTCGTAAAGGCATTTTGACTTGTTCCATCGGTCGTCCATTGTTAACGGCAAGAGATGGCCCCATGATTATGCCAATGTGGGTGAATTTTTTGTTGACTACGTCAAAACATGCACACTGTATCGAAGTTGTATCTGAGCAGATAGGTTATAACCTCAATTGCTGTTCGGTGAAGACAATAGCATAAACAGAGCTGGATTAACCGAGTAACTAGCTCGTTAAAAGAAATAGTGATGAGTATGCTCCAGAGCTCATCATTTGTAATCTTTCCTTTGCACCATGCTTTCCATCTTTTTCTGTCTGGATCATGCATTAGATGTGGATACTTTGAAAGCTTTCTGATGCTTTTCCTTGTGTAGAATGAACCTCTCTGGTTATGAAAATAAGGGCTATTTCTTTGCTTTTTTACCTATCTTTTTCACTGGCTTAGGTTTTGGTGGTGCTTGCGCTTTAATTCCAGGATAAGGTCACTCCATATAATACTTGGATCCTCTCCCCATATTCTCAATCAATTTGTTAAAGATACGAGATCTACGGATGTGTTATCAAACACAATGACGATTGAACGTATCGGAAACTATCAGGTGTACAGTAGCTGATTACAATGTACCCCTACAACACATTCGGATCTACGTCGTTTCCCTCCTGAATTTTAGGCTGTGATCTATGTACTCTACCATTTGCATATGCTATATCGCCGTGAGCACCCACATTGACATAATCATTGGTACAAACAATTTCTCATGTCAGCCGATTGGGGTAAAAGTAGTAAGATTTAACCCTTCCATCAAATGCCGTGGCCATCGTCATATATGTTCCCCATCCTGAACTCCTCCACATGCACCATACGGATGTTTGAGTTGAAATAAGATATAGTGCTGTACTTGAGAGCTCTAATTATAGCCAATTGTTAAGTCAGGATCTCTGGAATTTAAATGTTGAAATCTTACGTCACTGTACAAATGGAGGAAATACAGCAGCCGAACCATCAATTATGTAAATACAGTCGAACCTGCCATAACCCATACCTGGGAAAACTCATACTCTGTTATATCCCATAGGTTTTTGGGTCCACCAACTCGGTGGGCGGGGAAATGCAACCCATAACCCATAGATTTGCATAACCCATAACCCATACCCCTTCGCATACAAAACCCATAGGTTTTCCCTCCTATATTAAGCTAGTCTCGGTCCAGTAATTAATTTACCAGTAGACTCATCACCGTGACGTGCCACATAGCTGGCAGGCAATCTCAAAATTCAACTTTCTAATGTTTTATAATTACTTTTACCATGTTTAAACCACTCGATGTTCTTAAAACTGGTCTTGCTAAATTTACAAAAACTATTACTATCCGTCGGGATGAGCTTAATGCAAAGCTGGCTCGGAAGGAAACCATTTCATCATTGGATGAGCAGTGGTTGGACAATAAAGCAAACACTATTGGCGAGCAACTTGTTCTCGACACCCTTGAGTCTGCCTCAGACTACGACCGGGGGGTTGAGCAGCTGGATGAGAAAGGGAAAGCTATTGTGAAGAAGCTCAGGGAGTTTGCAGGTGATTTAGTTAAGGTGGCAGGAAACAAATGGAAACGTATGTTTTCTATGTCTGAGACTGGCAAATCATTGATTTTTTTGTACAGGTTCAGAGTACGAGAAGGAATCCAAAGCGCCTAAGAAGAAAATAAGTCAGCTTGCTGCTCCAGTTTTCACAAAGAAAGAAAACTCTACATTACGAGAATGCTAGACTGGTACCACAAAAATGGTCGAAACCAATCAAAAACTGCTCGTCATTTTGCACCAATGTACCCAAACCTCACAATTAAACAGCCTTTGATTTCAGCATGGGTCAAAGAGGAATCCAAAATTCATGAATAGTGGGAGCAGGTGAACCACGAAAGGGACCGGACAGCAAAGCACATACAACAGACCGAGCATCCCGAAGTTACCAAGATGATGTACCTATGGGTTTCAAAGGCGATGGGAGATGGCCTTTTGTTGACTGGCGAAGTCCTTTGCCAGAAATGGAACACATTCGCAGACCTGGTTGGAATTCCCAAAGAAGACTGGCTGAAATTGAGCAATGGCTGGCTGGAAAGTTTCAAGGACTGGAATGGCTTAAAGGAAATCAAACAGCATGTGGAAGCAGCATCAGCAAATCTAAACACTGTGGAGAACGAGAGAACAAGGATTAAGGATATTATTACAAAGGACAGATACAAGTTATGCAACATCTATAATATGGATGAAACAGGTCTTTTTTATGGGTATGCACTTATATTACATGATCTAAAGATAGAACCTCTAGAAAAACATGTCACAGTCTACAATGTTGACAGCAATATTTCACCATCATATGTGTAGACATTACCTGCAATTGTATAACATGCAATATAATGGCTGTTTCCTGGATTGTACAAACCACAGCCAACCATGTCATAAATGACACCATGGTTTCTTGCTTCCTGTTTGGTTAAGGGATGAAGTGATTCTGGTAAGTCCAAAGAATTATTTTGCTTGGGAGGAAGTTCAAGATCATCCACATTAAGCAATAGGATAATTGGCAATGACATGCATATACTGAATGTATAGCATTCACCATTACAAAGCCATTCATTTTCTTTGACACACCAGCAAGGGTGTTTGAATGTTGTGCTTTGATAGTTAATGGAAACAAAGTCCTTGAACCACCCATTGACTTGACCATCAAATATGTCCAAGATGTCTGAAGTTAAGTCAATATATCAACATCAATAGGGAGTATGGTTGACTTCATGATGTGAACCTCCAATATTGGATCCAGAGCAGAAACAAACCTTAATCTTCAGCCATTCAAAATATGAACTAGCTAGATATACAGAGTCATTGATGTCTCATTCAATCATGTCCCAAAGCCAGCCCTGTATTTATATAAGGTTATCATATATAAATTCCTGATCTGATTTGTACTCACAAATAAATTTCTGTAGCCTGTCAAATCTGAAATGAATTGATGAGAATTCAATGTCTTTCTAAATGTATCTCACTCCAAAAGCAGATAAGAGGTTGGATTCTCCTTTGAGCCTATAGAATCAAGCAATGAACATCTCTTAAAAGCTGCAAAAAGTGCAGCAAATAAAGTCCCAGATTCAAGACAGCTGCAGGAGACCTTGAAATCATCAAAACATCAAGAAACAGAGATGAAGAGAAGTTCTAGAGAAGTGTCCAGCCAGCATGAATTATTTTTCCAACAATAGCTCAGATGTCCAAATATTGTTGAAGGTTGTTCATGGTGTGCTAATTTGGCATGTTTACTGGGCTTTTTTTTGAGAAGCTCCTTGGCAGTATCAGGTGGATGTCCATCATTTGCTTTTCACTTTTTACCAGTGGCTGCATGTGCATGAGTTGGTTTGGATCTACCTATTTTTTTTGCTGTTGGTTTCCATGATGCAGGTTTTCCATATCAAATAGGCTTCCCCTTTTGAATGTGAGATTTAAGCATTTTTATCATATAGGAAAAGCAAAAATACACATGCATAGAAGCTTCATGGGTATGCTCATAGTACCTGGCAACTTGATGCAGTGCCTTCATTCTCTCCATGAAAGTATGACCACATCCCTGTGGACAATAAAGCTTCCAATGCATTGCTTCTTCTGCATTAGTTGTTTTGGGGATTGAGTCCCGTATTTCAACATCCATGAGTCTCTCTGAATCGAAGAGCATTGAAACATGACTGGGATGCATCCACCACTGAAGCCAGTTCTTTGTATTGGGAAAATCTTGAAGGATGGTCTCTGCATGAGATTGAAAACTCAGTAGTGTTTGGTGAGGATAGAAGAGACATAGCCTGTGCTTACAAGGCCTATGATAAATCAAGTGGAACAACCCCACTGATTTGCTTGACCCATGTTACACCTGCACAAAAAGTGCTCTTGGCAACCATGTAGCAAAGTTTTAGCTTCAGTCTCCAGCTTTCTTGAGTCCTCTGGTCATTTTCCTCTTGCAACCAAAAACAAATGAATGCACACTCAAAGCCAGCACACTCTGCTTTGCTGGAGTCTACAACCTAATTAAAAATAAATGAGTTAATAATAATAAATATAGAATAACAGAACTTACTTCTGCCAAGTGATGATGACTAAGCTCAATTTCATGGCTATTAGCTTCATAGGCAAGACTTTGAAAGAGTGCCAGGAAATGCAGCTTATAATGCTCAGCTGATGCACCATTTGAGTATGAGAATATCCCAGGAACCTAACATGCCAAGTCTGGAGAATAGGAAGATGTTACAATAAGGAGTGATGTTATAATTACCCACCAGCCATAAGCAGCAACAGAAATTAAACCATTGAGGTTACTGTCAAGGAGTGAATCCTTCAACAGCTGGGAAGACATGAAAGATGACTGCAGAGAGATGATTGTTACTGTACCCAGTTGAGATGAAATAATAAAGTCAGGGTGCTCTTGAGAGAATTGTGCAAATTGTGAAATGAAATCATTGCCTCCAGAGATACAAATGTTCTTAACTTTTTGCTTTTCCTTTTGAACACAATCTGGGTTTAAATAGACATCTGAAATATCTGCCACAGATTTTCCATGACCATTAAGACCTGGGACACCAACAATGAGGCCAAGTGCACCAATAGTGGGATGAGCCTCCATAATTGCCTCAAACTTTGCCCTCTGACCTGGAAAAAGATGAAGGACATGCGTTGGACAGTCATGGTTATGATATCCTCCATTCTGATAATAGATTCCATCAATCCAAGTCCAAAGCTTGAAGCGTACCCTGCATACAACACAAGACAGAGTTGCTCCACAGGAGCAGGAGTCTTGCAATTGTGATGCTATCTCCCTTGGGGTAGTATATGGCCAAATAATTACCTTGCAAATTGGGTTATTGCACCTGATGATACCTAGGCATTGACAAGTGCTTTTCTTTCCATTTCCCCATGAATTCGCCATACAATTGCCATTTCTATCACCACCACTGTTTTTGAAAGCCCAGTTAACCATTAAGTGGCCTGTCTGAGTGATGTCAACCCAGTTAAAATTAGCCTCAAAGTTTCCATCTGGCCATCCATCCCAAGATTTTGTGTCATAGGTCAGCAATTGATTTGAGACAGACTTTCCAGATGATTCATCAGCTGGAGTCTTAGTTGTTGACACCTGCAATGCCATCCCTTAACAAGGATTATTTGATGTGTTAGATGGTGCCATGATTTTTTTGACAGCTAGAAATCTCATTAATATCTCTCCATGAAAAATAATTCAATGACAATACCAGTCTTTGAACCTCCATCAACTATTCTGGTGGCCTTTATTGATTTTTTCATGTAACCAATGACTTCACCTATAAGTAAATATTCAGCTATTGTTTCAATTATGCAAGAGGTATATAGATAATGTGAATTGTATTATACCTGATTCATCATCATAAATGGGAATGACTCCTGTTTGTATTGTCATCAACTCAAGAGGTTGAGATATAGGGGTAGATGACAAGGAAGCAGTAGCACTGGCTGTATCAAAAATTTCATCTTCTGGAACAAAGTATTTAAGGACACATTGAATAAATCCCTGGAATTTTACATCAGTAAGAGTTATAGCAATAATATAGAAAAGATGTGAAGACTCACAAGTACCATCCTTTTGACACCATAGAGCTGAAGATTGAGGAAATGTCAAATGTTTTCCATAAAGTGACCAAGTAAACTGTACCTAAACCAGGGTTGTCACTCACAATTAACAAGTGTTGGTCACTATCTGCAGCCTCGAGCCCATAAACTGTGCTCGCAATTGACAATCTCTGTTCATCTGCTGGCGTACCAAATAAATATGAGTTTGAACTTGCCTTTGACATCGCTAATATGTTTTGTGTATTTAATGTAATCGGGGCCTATCCAAAGGGACACTCGCCCTGGTTAACGTGTTGCATAGGTGAGCGGATAATTGGGGATCTCGGCCACACGTTCCGAATGAGGGAATCTGATTCGGGTCAGGGTTGATCTCGAGCGACACAACACTTTTTTGAAAAGAGACACAGGAAGATCTGATGCTCGACATAGTGCCGAGAAGGATCTACATGTGTCGTCTTTCTCGAATGAGTGTGTACGTCCCGTCTTGTGCATCCTCATAAAAGAGCATTGGTATAGGAATTTGTGTTGTCAGTGGTGATCATGTTGTGAATCGAGTCTGCACAGTAGTGAAAGTAAGAAACTGATTAATTAGTAGTTATGTATACCTTCTCATCTCCCGGACCCACTTGGTACCGCATGAGATTCATTGACTCATTTGACTTGACTTATTCTCAGTTCTCCCCTGCTTTTCGTGAGAGATATTTCAATCATCACAATTCTGCTATTTAGGCATGACGCAATCATGAGACCTAAATGAGGTAGTTTTGATGATTGGCCTTTCTAACAGCACTACATATGTCAACTATGGATATGGCACTGCCTGGAAGTTCTTTCAGCAATCATCAGACCTAAATTAAGGAATTTTGATGATTGGCCCTTCTCATAGGAAGTTCTTGGGCACAGGAACACAGCCGTGGCATTACTGCATACTTTCTTCTCCAGAAATTTCCCCAGTGGTAACCTGCATCCTACAGGGTCAATCCCATTCAAAATTTGGTCAGATCAACAAAACGAGCAACCCCAATTCTCTAGAAAATTTCAATGTTGATCTAGAAAGGAATCCGCAACTTGAAGCTGGTCGCAGCAAAAACGAACTCGTTATAAATTTCGCTCCCTTTCCTAGTATTCATTTCATAACCCCAATCACTTCCCTCTCTCTTAAGTGATTGTGATGTCGACGGTAACCAGCGATGCGGAGCACCGCCGATGCCTTAATGCTATAGCTCATGCAAAATTCCGATCCAAGAGAAAGGTGTATATTGAGCAAGAAAGTATTCCCCTTTCCCCCGTGAAGACGTGGCTAATTTTCCTCTGTACAGCTCGAGCAGACTGTAATCAAATTACAGATAGCTCTTAGCTTTTCGCCTGAACAAGTTGCAGCACTTCCGCCACCTCACATCAAAATCCGTGAACTCGAGCAGGAAAATGCAAGGCTGCAGAAAGAAAATGAGGACATGCGCCATTTGCTTTATGAGAATAGATCATGACTTCTACCAGAATTGGCACGGCGAAATTCGCTCGCGTCTTACCAGAGCACCAGGACTTGCGACCCGAATTACAAACGCAGAAAAATGTCTAACAACGTGGATGGCATTTACTTCGTGAGAATCCCAAGTCAATAGATCAGCTTATGATAGTATTCCTCACAGAGCCCAAGCAAGATACCTCCCCCCCTCCAGCCAGCACAAGAGCAAGCCCCTCCATATCTTTCCTTTCAACATCTTCTAGTTTCAAACCCCAATGCTATGTCTGGATATACAGACCATTCTCAGCATTACCAGCTGGTCAAAATCGAAGATGAATGCAATGCCGTAAGTTAGTCTTGATGCTCAGCTTGTACGCCGGTTATTAACTTTGCGGCGTCGCCACATAGCCATCTAACAATGGCACTGATGCCATACATTATCCAATACCCTCATATACCAATACTGGTAGAACTCATCGCTAGAGCTACTAGCCAGCTCTTCGCATTCTTTCAATTACTACTCCTCTTGTAACGGAGAGAACCCTACATACGGACTTGAGACCGATTAGATTATCATATACCCAATGAGCACAGATACTCCCAACTAATTGCATCAATATGCACTCATTCTAAGAATGAGTAAGCATGTATGCTCCCAACTAATTGCACTAGTATGCACCTGTTTCAGGAACAAGTGTCTATGGCCAGTCTCCTTAATAAGTAGTGTGTTTCTTTGGGGCTACTGAACACTGTTAACCAACATTGAAATATATTGTACATTGAGAAGCACCTGTGGAATGCACTTGTTCCAAGTACAAATTGGCATGGCTGGTCTCCTTGATAGAAGTTAATGAGAATGACTTTAGGAGCCCACTTGTTCCATGATAGAGAAGTGGTAGCTAGCACTGGGGTAGTATCAGTTGTCTATTTATACTGCTTGAAATAAGAGATGAGCATGTCATTAATAGAATTGGAACAGGTGATCAATATAATTCATTTGTACACATATATTATTAGACATGGAATTATAAGAAAATACTGATGACAAGATGATCATGGCTGGTCTTCTTGATAAGTAGTAAACACTGTCAAAAAATGTTGAAATATATTAGATACTGAGAAACTCCTGAGGAATTCACTTATTCCTGGAACAAGTGAGCGTAGCTGGTCTTCTTGATAGGTAGTATGATTCTTCAGAGCTACTGAACACTGAACATGGTCTAAAAATGTTAAAAATATATTATGGACTGAAGAGCACTCTATGAACGCACTCATTCCAGGAGCGAGTGGGCATGGCTAGTCCCCACGATGAGTAGTATGTATCTTCGGAGCTAACAAACACTAAACACTGTCAACAAATGATAAAAACATATTATAGAGTGAGGAGCACCTGATGAACGCACTCATTCCAGGAATGAGTGGACATAGCTGGTCCCTTTAATGAGTAGTATGCTTTGTCAGAGCTATGAAACATTGTTAACGAACTTTGAAATATATTAGATGCTGAGAAGTACTTGAGAAGTGCACTCATTCCTAGAACGAGTGAGTGTGGATGGTCCTGATAAGTAGTATAATTCTTCGGAGCTACCGAACACTGAACACTGCCAATTAATGTTAAAATATATGAAGGAGTGAAGAGCACCTGATGAATGCACTCATTCCAGGAACAAGTGAGCATGGCTGGTCCCCTTGATGAGTAGTATGCTTCATCAGAGCTATCAACCACTGTTAATAAGCATTGAAACATATTAGGTACTGAGGAGCACCTGAGGAATGAACTCATTCCTGGAACGAGTGAGTGGGGCTGGTCTTCTTGATAAGTAGTATGATTCTTCGGAGCTACCAAACACCGAACACTGCCAATGAATGTTAAAACTGTATTATGGAGTGAAGAGCACCTGAGAAACACACTCATTCCTGGAACGAGTGAGCATGGCTGGTCTCAATAAATAGTATAATTCTTAAGAGCTACTGAACAACGAACACTGCCAATGAATGTTAAAACATATCAGGCAGTAAAGACCACCTGATGAACGCACTTATTCCAGGAACAAGTGGGCATGGCTGATCCTCGTAATGAGTAGTATGCTTTGTCAGAGCTATGAAAGACTGTTAATGAACATTGAAACATATTAAGCACTGGGAAGCACCTGAGGAATGCACTCATTCCTGGAACGAGTGAGCATGGCTGGCATCTTTGATAAGTAGAATGATTCTTTAGAGCTACCAAACACTGAACACTACCAAAAAATGTTAAAAACAGATTATGGAGTGAAGAGCACCCGATGAGCGCACTCATTCCAGGAACGAGTGGGCATGGCTAGTCCCTTTGATGAGTAGTAGGCTTCATCAGAGCTATGAAACACTCCTTTATGAGTAGTATGATTCTTCGGAGATACTGAATACCAGACACTGCTAATGAATGTTAATAATGTATTATGCAATAAAGAGCACCTGATGAATTCACTCATTCCAGGAACGAGTGGGCATCGCTAGTCCCATTGATGAGTAGTATGCTTTGTCAAAGCTATGAAATACTGTCAACAAGAGTTGAAACATATTAGGTACTGAGGAGCACCTGAGAAATGCACTCATTCCTGGAACGAGTGAGCGTGGCTGGTCTCCTTTATATGTAGTGTGATTCTTCGGAGCTACCGAAAACCGAACACTGCCAATAAATGTTAAAAAAATATTATGAAGTGAAGAGCACCTGATGAACGCACTGATTCCAGGAACGAGTGGGCATAGCTAGTCCCCTTGATGAGTGGTTAGGGTGCGTCGCAACTCCGAGCGGAGCGAGGAGTTGTGTTAAAAGTTTGCTGAGGTGAGAGGGGACGAAACAGGTCAA
>JASFDH010000379.1:0-25645 GCA_036937195.1 Nidularia pulvinata
TGTTTGTACTCAGAACCCCAGTCTTGAGCTGGTCATTTCTCCACTAGCAATACAGTGCTCATATTCCCTCCTCTATCCCCATCCCTCTCTGAGTGATTAGACAACATCAACACTACACTATTGAGTGTATTGTTTGTGTGTCTGACACTGAACCCTTTTCAGATATCTCCAATAATCATGATACCTGTTTCCAATTCACCTTGTTACTGTTTCTACATTGAACAATACTTAGATCCTTATTAGAACAATATTTTTATTATAAACATTTCTGATATCCTTCTGACCCTGAGATTCCATTTCCAACACTTATTATGATATCCAGTTCTATTATGCTTTTGTCACTACTAGTTACCATTCTCCAATTAGTTATACAACTAACTATCAACATATTTAAGTAGCTAGTTCTTGTCCTGTATCCACAATCCAAATATCAACTAAGATATCACATTCCCTCTGCTTGATCTTTGTACCCTGTTCATCTTCTGACCTTCTGATTTCCTTCCAACTCTCCAACTCTTGGTACTCTCTTCTGACATGTGGACCATGTTTGCAAGTGGAACCCATGAGAACTGGAAGGGTGCAAATAGGTAGAGAGTATAGGATGAAGACAGGAATATAAATCAAATATTAATATGGAGAGGTATACTACAAAAAGTATAGTATGTGGCTGAAATAGAGTAAGTATGAAAATTAAAATGGACCTGAGTAAACCTGAGTAAACCTGGAGGCAAGTGGGAAGTCAGGAAAGCATCAGGATTAATTGTGAGTGGTCTGGAGATGGCATGTGCTGCACCATATAAGGATATGACATTGGAGACTATTGTTCAGAATAGAACTACTTAAATAGGTGTATTGCTAATTGTAATAATAAAAGTGGAAGTAGCAATACTGTGGATATGAGGAATAACAGAAGTCCTTGACACATAATAAAACTAGCAGAAACAGGAGTGGAAATGTAACTGAACAGAAATGTACATAGAAATGATAATTGTACTGTGAGTGTCAAATAATGAAATCAATAGTTCAGAGATTAGCAATGAATAGAAACAGGCAGAAAATGTCAGAAGCATAGTAAGGAATCATAATGCAGAGTTGGAAAGGGTTGGAAGAGGTCAGAGGAAATTGCAGGTGTGACATACATTCAAGGTACTTAAATACTAGTGCCCAGAGTAATAATGCAAAGTACTTAAATCATACTAGTAAGGTGAAGAAGTAAGTGGGTCAAATGAAAGAGAGTGTATGGCATAGACTAAGGAGTACAAACTGAATGTTAACACAGAGGAATATACTATGAAAAGAATAGTATCTGTGGATGAAACATAATAAGCATAAAAATGGAAGTAGACCAGAGTGGACCTGAGTAAACCCAGAGATGAGCAGAGAGTCAGGATGGTGTTGGGATTGATTGTAAGCAGTGTGGAGAGGGCAAGCACTACATCATACAGGGATATGACAATTGATCATTGCTTACATGCACAAAACACATGTAGTGCAGCACATTACTTACATGCATAGACCATGAGTAGTACGTGAGTTAGCTAGTATTTGGGTGCATTGTTTGTACTCAGAACCCCAGTCTTGAGCTGGTCATTTCTCTATTAGCAATATATTGCTCACTCCTTCCTCTTTATTTCATTACTCCCTGAGTGATTTGATGACCTCAACACTGCATTATAGAGTGTATTGTTTGTGTGTCTGATAAATTTGTTCATGAATGCAACTTCCATGACCCTGGAGGAGCTCTTTGAGCCATCTCTATCCTGTCAGAACTGAGGTTTGCTTTAGAATGGATAGTTTTAATGTTAAATTTGCAGTTACAGCTGGTACATCACTACTAAAAGCTGCTATATTTGTCTGTGCTGACTTAAGGATTGCTTTTTGCTCTAATGAGAGGTTTTAGAATTCAAAATACATGCCATGGAATGTACAAACAGGTCAATATTAGTATTTCAATATTTATCTAATCACCATTTGGCTCATGACTGAATGTGACACAGGGCATGAAGTATTTGGAATTTGCCCTGAGGATGATCAACTTTTGATCAATGCAATGGAGCTAAGCTAAGCATATGCTTGTGGTAGGCAGGGCACTGAACAGGCCCAAATATACAGTAACATCACATTTGTCTTCATGCATCATATTGCAAAACCAATTTTCAAACAAAACTATAGCTTGCCATTGCTAATGATACCACATTTGTGGGGTGTATTATATCTAATGATCTTGCAGTGCCTTTCAGACCATTAAATATGACAGTTCTAACAACTTTATTAACAGCAGTGGCCATTTGGGCTGTACTAGGAATGTAAGTAGAAAAATTGCACTTTATTTGATCTATGCTTATTGTCCTCACTGACTTGGATGTGATGCACCATCTCTTATGATTTTTAGTATTCTCTATGGTGCATTTTCAGGAGCATGCAAGATTTAAAGCTTCAGCTATACTATCTATTTACTGTATATATACATACATGTATATGTATAATGGTCTCAGGCAAAACCTGCTTATAGAGTGAATATATGATATACAGATACTGTATATAGTACTAAATAGGGACTCAAAATAGCAGCTTCCACAAGGATAATGAACCAAATATTTGCATTGAAGTGGTCTACATCAGACTTCATTAAATTGGGCTACTTTTAGATCAAAAGACTGACCCAAACTGATGTGCAAGAATATTTAGATGGACCTGAGCCTTAGGTTTATATGACCAGGTAGACTGAGGGAGGAGGACATTAATTAGGATTCAGATTTTAGTAGAACAACTTGACTGAGTTATAAACCCCCTTTAACAAAATTTTGGAACAAAATTTCCTTCAGAAAAATTACTGTATTATTTAATTGTATAACTGTATATATGCACTTAATATAAAGTATACTACCATATCTATATATTTAGACCTTTGTGCCTATACATATACTATATGGCTAGAGCCTTATGAGAGTCTTTCTTTGTTATTTTTACTCCCAAATTTGAACTACATGATTAGGTCTGTTGTTAGTTATTACAGTGCTAATATCTCTTGTTTCAAACATTTATAAAATTGGGTCAGCTCATTGCCCTTCTGATTTATGTATACAACTAGAGCACATCTGGGCTTGCATACACTCTGGTGAGCTTTGGTACACTTCTAAATTGGGATATGTATGGGTCCAGCTCATCTTTTTGCAGGAGTAAGCCAGCCTTTTAATTATTTTTTATTATAGTTTAGTACAATAAATATTGAAATCATTGGTGTATGGATTACAACTATCCTATCAGAAGCCTCTTCCCTTATGGCAAGAATGATCATTGCCAAAAGGCACTTGGAGAGTCTAGATATAATGCAGTGATTGAAACATAAATGGATCATACTACTTACATTTGATAAAGAAGTCGTTGAAGTTGCAATGACATTTCGGCATTTGCCTATGACTATCCCCTAATCCACAGTTAGAGCTGACTCTATTCATATTATCGCATATGTGTACAAATAAACGCTAACTGTAGCATTGATTGTCATGATATAAGTTAACTGCATTGCTTTGGCTATGAGCATGTCAAAGCACCCAATACTCAATGCTCAGTTCTCAATGTAATTCCTCAAGCGGAGTACAGCCCTACTCGCCACAGATATCCTTAAACCAATGTGATGACTGACTTCTTTTCTACGGTTCCCTTTGGGCAAGTTCTGACTTTGGATCTCACACATGATATGCGGAATATAGAACAGCAGAGTCTTTGGGGTATTGAAGTTATGAACTTGATGCCAATGCCCTCATGATAAAATACAGATATTGTCATTTTGATATAGGCGTACTTAAAGGTATATACTAATTGTCTATAATTTCCACTGCTGTTAAATGATCTCAGACGAGAAGATATTGAGAATAAGAGTTGTGAAAAATGATCCTTTAATTATATTCATTTCCTGTGGGCACTGTGCATAGCTTCAGACGCTCAAATCCAAAAAAAATGCCAATAAAAGGGAATTTAGTAAAAAATTATGCTCCAAATACATCCAGCTCTTGGAAGAAACTTCTTTGAGCATCATCATCTAATAGATGCTTCTTCGGCCAATGGTCAGAAGAAAGTTCTATCCGGGACTTCCTTGACTTAATTGACATCCTCTTCTATTACTTATGGCTTGGTACATAAAGGGGGCATGATTCCACAGATGGCCTGAAACTTTAGAGGCCTGTACAGCGGCTTGTGGGCAGAAATTGCTGCTCCTTCTTTGCTTGTTTACCTCGATTGATGTTCCCTGTAAGTATCCACTTAGCAAAAGTGGTTGACAGGTAAAAAATATGCACGCAGGGCATTACTCTTCTTGATGCCACTTATCCCGTTAGATGTAGTAACTCGCGAGAAGTTTTTCACTTTCGTTCCCTCTCAGTCTCATTCCCTCATCGTCTCAGTCCTCCTGGCGTCAACACGTTACGCTTCATTCTTTTAGCCGCCCACTATCCTGCCCTTTTACCATTTCCCCTTTAATAAGTTCATAGCCATTTATAATTCATTTGCCACCTGATCACTACACCGACATTCCGTAAGCTAAACTCACCTATTTTTCCCACTCACCCGAGCAGCTTGGTTCACTCCACACTCTGACTAAGCTAACGCTCAGCCATTCCCACAATCATTCAGCTCATTTTCCGTTAACATTTCATAGTAAGTAAGTGCGTCGAGGCCGGATTTCGTGCTATTGCATGACCGGCGGCGGAATCTCCGCCGCTAAAATACGTCATGTTTGCAGCTTGTTATTGTTTCCATCTAGAAAGATTTACGGAAGGCGTCGACTACATCATGGTTTAATTTCTTTCACTGGATTTTGAGACTGCCAGCAAACTTGATATACGTAGGCTGATCAAGTGTATGTAGGTGACTTGGATCTTTAATGGTCTTCACCTCACTGCCGTGATTACCAAGCCAAAAGTACATGTTTTGAACTTCTGTATCTCAAAACCCTTAAATTTCGTGAGTAGTTTTACATATTTAAGTGGATCATACATACCCCATGAATACACCGGATCTTAGATTCAGTCAAATTCCATTTCTCCAGATCTTTTCAGCCGCTTGATGGGACGGCGTCCAGGAAACTGTCCTGATAGCAAAAATCAGTCGCCTATGTATTGTCAACTCCAGGGAGTGAAGTGCAGATGGATCAAAATTCCATGGAAGTACAAGTCCCGATCGCCAGAATGCTCTTTGAGCACAAAAGATATCATTCTCGAGTAAGGTTGCGATTAGTGTCAGCCGTAAGAAAATATCATCAAATTGACATGAATCGTCGGAAGACATTTATCATATATACGTATGTATCCTGTAGTACTGATGATCAATTTTGTGCGGTGATTTCGTACGGCGCCTGGAAAACACTTTCCCGAACTATTTCCGATTCAACTACCAAAATTTATCATTGAACGCACGGATGCTCTTGACATTGGTGCGCGCTTCTCACAGGCCAATATGTTGTAAGGGAGCTAGCATGCCTTGTTCCGCTGAAAATTATATCTCTCGTTGATGCCCAATATTTTTCCGGCTATGGCCATAAAGAGTTTAAACTAAAGCCTTAATCATACTTAGCGAGCTGCATATGTATTCGTTATTTACTAGTATGCGTTGCTGACGGCTATCACATGGGCGTTGTGGCGCTGCACTTGGCAGAATCCATTCAGGGCTATGACACTAGCCCACCTCGGCAGCGAGCATTCTCATACCTCGGCTGCTTTACATAAGAAAAGGGTATCTACCTATCCTTCCCAGAACTTCAAACTCCGAGATTCATCACGCGATTGACCTATTCGCATAAGTATAAGTATGTCAATTGTCTGCAGATCCGGATACTTTTAACGCGAAATATGGACCCCTGAGACTGGGTTGCAACCTTGTATTATCAGCAGCCAGAATCTGTCTGGAATCAATGCTATAGGGCTACGAAATCTCCACCTCTACCATCGGGTTACCAAAGTTCTCCCCTGTTCATATGTCGACCGAGTAATTTCTCATTAAGTGATCTTAGTTCCCAGTGTTTTGGAAAAAAAATTGTAACTACTGCCAGTAATAATTCAAGCGAACATATCTGTTGATGATCTTCACTGATCGAAACTCGGCAGCACTCATCGGATCCTATGTACAATGCACTAACATATTCAAACGTTTGTAGCGCAACATCACTACATGGATATCTCCACTGAACCTCGTCCAATGAATTCCCAAAATTGTGGTCCTTTTCTTTGAATAAATTAACCTCGATGAAATTTACTCACAATAGTAATCAAACAGAGTCAAGGATTTACCTAAATACAACATATATAAATAAATAAAGTGGCGCGTCACATGCCGCCGTTACCCAAAGCCTGGCCACCGGCAAATCCACAATTTTCAACCCCAAGCCCGGCCTGTCCTTTGAACTTCCATACTGCAGGCGCACCTATATCAGGGAACTTCTAGGCAGCTCTGAGATAGCGCAGTGCGTATCAGCGGTCAGGGCGAAAGGTTCATCTTAAGGCACATGTCCTTCAACTTTGGTAGTACATGGACAGTACCTGGCAGTCAACTCGCAGTACTTACTTGCTGTGATGGTCTGTCGTCTTTCAATCTTCCACGCTGTACATGGGCATGCTTCTTGTCCCCTCAACGTCTTCTAGGAGTCTTCTGTTGCATACGTTCGGCCTTGAACATGTGCCAGCCGTGATGAGAACTATCGAAGCTTGCCTGGGATGATTGTCACATCCAGTCTGCGGTTTCCGGGGGTAGCCGCCAGTTAAGGAAAATACCTCTATGTCCGCACGAGCGTCCGGGTGTTGTGAAGCACGTCTGATCAATCCTCCCGCGGTGCACTCTTTCGGTGAGGCCCAGCTGTACATAAGCATCTACGCCGTGTAAAGAAAGCTCTCTTGCGCAGCTCCAGTCGATCGTTACTCTCGCCACCCCCAGTCATTAACAATGGTCAACGTCACACTTTCGTGAGTGATATTATGATGTCTGCAACCTTCCCCGTTCTGATTAAATATATTGGAAAGATTTGGACCTATGCTCATCGGCACGTTCATTAATATGATCCTATACGGAGTGAGAATAATTTGTTATTTTTTCTTGCCTATACTGAACTGTCTTCGGTAGATACTTATTGTACAGGTCAGTCTTGCGCTGGATATTTATGGATATGTACATGGCAATAATCTTTTCTCGATAGACATACAGCTACTATCAGACGTACAAAAGGTAGGTTTTAAATAATTGGTATTTCCAGGAATCTAAACTTTACGAAAGCGATGCCCGTTGGATCAAATTACTTGTGAGTTCAGGCCTTTACAGCAAATCTTTCTAATTCAAAAATTCAGGTGTTCTATTTGTTCGTCGTGGAAACAGTGAACACGGCATGCGATATGGCTATGATGTTCCAACCATTGATTCTTCAGTTCGGTAGATCTTTTCCGTTTAACATTCACAATAATATGTTAAACCCTATATTTCAACAGGGCAGGCAGATGCCACGAAGTTCTTCCCAACGTGTATGCCATATCCTAGTTTATGTGATCCTATGGTGCTGATAATACATATAATTTAGTATTTGCGGCTGGTAAGCTAGTCAACTCTCGATATCTAAATACCAAGACATTAATGGCTCTCGCTCGATTAGAGCCTATTTGCATCGTGAGAGGTAATGTTGCTTCATGTGACCTACGCTAATCTAGTCTTTAGGTCTTGGTCTCAACACCGATCCAATTATTTTTCGCATGGCGCATCAAGTTATTGACTAAGTCTATTTGGATATCATTGGTCATTAGTTTCTTTGCGTTTGTCTCCCTCGGTAATTCGTCACGCTTCTTAAACCTCGAAGGGATACTAAGTGGTACTAGCGGGTGGAATATGGACAACTGCCAAGATTGTCATCGTCAAGCTATTTTCTCGAAAGCCTGAATTGCACTGGTCTGCGTTGATGTGGTTCTTAGCTGCGTGCATATCCGATGTCTTGATCACTATCGTTCTAGTCATAAGTTTGGTATGCTCTGTAACACGTAATTCTCCTTTCACTGCACTCATTATTTATTGCTCTAGTCAAAGCGAAAGACGGGCTTTGTTGCTACCGACGATGCCATCTCTAAGATTATTAGAAGTAGGTCTTGACTCGTAGTAACATCTCTTTCATGGCTACCTAACGGATGGGTGGACTTCCAGTGACGGTGCAAACAGGGATGTTGACGTATGTAATGCCAAGTTTTGTAACAGAACGGGGCTCATCTGTCTTTAAGAGCGTTCTTTGCCATTGGCGACGTCGTCTTCTTCATGTGTAAGTCTTAAGCATTCGTTTCATATTCACAAATCTGAAATCTCGTGCTTAGCGTTACCGGTTGGTTTAATCTATTTCATTCTAAGACTCATGTTTATAACTCAATGATTTATATAGCACACTGCTCTGTGAGTAAGCTTTGCTGCATATCAAATATTATACTAAGCCATCCTGTAGGAACTTCCTTTGGGATTTGGCTCTCTCAAAACTTTACACAAATTGTCTATTGTCGACTCTCAACGCTCGCGCTGGCTTAAATGATATGACATCCCAGCAAAGACATGCCGTGTCATCTGGTGCTCATCGGAGACAGGTATGGCACGGTGCTCTATACTGCGTCTCTGTATTGATTTATTGCTCTCAGCCGGAGGCTTACAGCGAGAGTCCGCATGTGGTACTGATCTTTCCCGTTGTGCTGCATGGTTTTCTCATTAGTTTATGTTCCAGAAAATTGACACTTCCGTCTACGAACTGGATACGCATCATCATAAGACATATGAAGGGCGCCCATACGTTCAGTCTAGAGGCGACGTCGAGTACGGAATCACAGTGACGAAGGTACTATCCATCCTTTCATACGTATCACTCCATATTTACTTCGATGTAGGTTGTAGAAACATTGCAAGACCCTATGCCCCGAGAAACCACCCAATGAAACTCTTAGATCTATGGACTTTAGTAGCTCTCCTTCGAGTTGTTGTACGTTTGTCTGTATCGAGTACTCCAGGAGCCAGGACAATCATCCTTCATGGTGATCATTTTCACTTGTCTGATATTTCAGCCTCAGGGCCTTTTACTTCAAGCAGTTAACAACTCAAAGGACCTAGACCTATACGACTTCCAGCAGTTTTCCGCATCGAGGTACGCGTATATCAAGTAAACCACGATAGTAGCGGAGTGTGCATTGAAAAGTGTGGGTGACGATAACTTCTTCAGCTGGAAGCATTCAACCGGTTTAAAATTCCGGGCATGGTGAGCTCGTTCGCTGTTGCGACCTGGATGATCGATGATAACCCCCCGGAAAAGATGGTCACTTGAATGGACAGATTCAGAAGTACGGGTCATGAAATTGCCATGAATCAAGATCATAAGTCATCTCTAAGTTTTATCATTGTTTCTGCATGCGCTTCTGCTGAAGTGCAAGCGGTTTTCGCGTTCTTCCCAAAAGGTTATTATGGTTCCTGTGGTTATGGTTGCAATCACTTCCCTCGGGGCTCAGTGTTTCTATACGATAGTATCATATACGGTACCGACGGCGGGATAAAAATAAGAATATTGGCACAGAAGACTGCCTACATATGACGAAAGGAGTATTAATATTCTGCATTATCAAAAAAGGTCCAGGTACCCTTTTCTCACCTGGGGCGGTGGTGGGCTATATTTTCCGATCCACGCTCGAGTTCGGAGATCAAGAGGGGTCTCGATCAGTGATTGCCGTACGATGACAAGCCCAGAGTCTCCAAACTCTCACGCTTGACTGCTTCCAAGCCGTTACGCGTTACGAATGATGCTGCAGGTTGGGCAAGGCAAGTTGACATTAAGGGAATTGATGTCTTTCCTGATGGAGCTGCCTTTCTTATCTTCATGATGTCCACGGTAGCGAATACTTTCTGTTATATTTACTCCAGGAATTCGGGCATGCACATCCCGAACGCCACATGAGATGAAAATTTGACATACAGTAAGTTACTAATACGTGTGCTGGGGTCGCGTAGATGTGTCTAAATGGGCTTCGCTGGATCTTTGAAGTTGTACCCTGGGAGAACTAGATGGCGGCAACAGGTGGGAAAATAATTATTTGAAATTATAATTCCAACACCGAGTAGCGATTGAAGAGCGTTGTGCACAGTGGCTTTCCACTTCCCTTCATTTTTTGTTCTAAATCATTCCAGGAAACCGAATTCAAGCCTAATCCGTGGATGCTATGGCAGGCGTTCGATTGCTGTGAGTTCAATCTAGCATTTGTGCTCGGTCAATATACTTACAAGTTCGCCGATAGGTATGGGCCAATGCTCATCGGCGTGTTCTTCAATATGATACTGTATGGAGTAAGTGCGCCACATTATATTTCAATCCAGGTGTTCCAACTGGCTTTTAGATTTTAGTCGTTCAGGTTAGTGCAAGCAAGAAATCCGCCGCTCAACTCGATGACTGACTAGTGCAGGTGTATGAGTATTACAGGGTTTATTCGAAAACGTGAGTCAAGCTTGTTTATCGAGTGGGCATTGCTAATTTCATTTTCGTAGGGATTCACGTTGGTCCAAGCTCCTTGTATACTCTATTCTCTTGAACACGTCCGCCAAAAGCCTGATGAGCAATATTTGAAGGTCCTTTATATATTTCTGGTGGAGACCGCAAACACTGGGTTTAACATCGGCTTAATGTATGAACCTTTGATTCTCAACTTCGGTAAGTCTTCACCGTTCGGTGACGTATCCGTATCTGAATTCAGAGATTACAGGGCAGATCGAGGCTACTCAAAACTTTCCAACAAGTAAGTCGATGGTATATATTCCTTGTTATTTTTTGTTACTAAGCATGAGGATTGGATGTAGTGTTTAAACTGGGTGAGCTTTCCTGGACTTTTTCCTAGGTCATATTCGTAGCTCACATATTTCATCAGAGCCCATCATCATCGTGCGTTACTCTTTATATCCTCCATATGATTTTTATAACACAACCGACAGGTCGCGGTGTCCACTCCCATACAGTTTTTTATCTCACTCCGTATCATGAAGATCAGCGGGTCACGGTGGATTCCACTCGCAATATGCGCTCTTGCCCTCTGTTCACTTGGTGAGTTCTTCCAAAATGGTGGAAGTGATCGCTCATCCCATCGTTGCCAGGCGGTGGCATATGGACGACGATCATGATTACGATTCTCCGTGAATTCGCAAAGAAACCACTGCTGCACACGCCAGCACTCGTTTGGCTGGTTTCTGCAGCCGTGGCGGATATCATGATCACGTCCTCCCTCACATGGAGCTTGGTATGTTGATTTCAACACTTAAGATATAGAATTCATCATTCGTTAATATTTTAGTATAAACGGCGAACTGGATATGCTCCTACTGATGCGGTCATTACTCGCATCATCATGTGTATGTATCGTCGTCGCAATGTGATATCCTCAAGTGTTGATGCAACCCAATCATACGTCAGTAACAATACAGACTGGATTTATTACGTGAGTTCTCACTGAAGATACTTCCACGGAAGCTGCATAATAATAAAACTTTACTCACAGTGCATTGGCTGCACTTGCTGACGTCCTTTTTTTCCTCGTACTTCCCGTAAGTAATATGATCATTGCAGCGGAAGAAGAGAGTGACTTATTTTATTTAATAGAAAATTACTATGTTAGTTTCTCTTCCTGCTCATGCAAACCTTCAAAATAGACACTCACTGCATTCTTTAGAAACTTCGTGTTTGACTTGGCGTTGACAAAGTTATACGCAAACTCCCTGATGAGTACACTGAATGTAAAAGGGTTCTTTCGGACGTCTTGGACTTGTACTGACGCTATAAACTCTTTAGGCACGAGTATCCTTGAACAACCGATTGAATAGAGATAATGTTCTCTTCGACGAGGCATCTCCTGGGAGCAGATTTGTACTCATCCTCCAGCTATTAAATAATGTCATCGTGCTAATTATACAATAATAGGTGTCACCCTCCTCAAACGAACGCTTCCAAACGGTTCGAGTCTTCGTTCATTCCTCTCCATTAAACCTACATTGTTAATAAATTATCTCTTAGATCGCTATGAGGCAGCAGCAAGACGGTGTGTACGAGCTAGAGGGGCATAAGACCATGCCAGGAAACTCTATGGGAAGTGTGGAAATTGGAATTGCTGTCACGACTGTGGTAGATCGCAGGATAGACCCACCTGCTGTATTCTAACTATGTATAGTTTTGAGTTAAGCTGAATACACTACTTACATTTGAAGTGATCGTCGATTTTAATCTACTCTAGTCCCCGAAAGATCACCCGCTCAGAAAGATCAAATCCAATGCAGTGATAGTATTGGAATTATTTCGATTAGATTCATATCTGATGCTCGAGTGATAGACCTAAGTAACTTGTCTTCAGAATGGCAGTACTGACCTGCGAAGGCTTCTATCAAATGCACCTCTCATTGTAGCATACGACAACGCTATAGGCAACTACTTATATGGTATTAAGTGATTATTGGGGGAGAATTGATATAGTCATGTTCCGTAAGTGATTCGGAGGTAAAATATGTGTATAAGATATGTATTCAGCTTGAAGCTTGACGCTTGAAGGCCCAGTATGAATTCTATGAAAACATAAAATAGTCCAGGAATTAAATTTGTAGATTTGCTTCTCGCTGGCCATGAACCACCTACTTAAGGTGTATTGTATGATCTAAAAATACATTTTCATGAGCAGATGACATTGATTATATAAACAACCAATCAAGCGCACACAGCGCGTTGATCGCTTCGCGGAGTCTTCTTGGTCCTCATTCCTGTCCACATGCTACTGTGCAATGTGTGGGGCCACACGACCACACCACAGGCCCCGACACCTGTCAGAGAAAGACCCGATTACTGCTGCTGTCTCATTCTCCGATTTTCAGTCAAATACTTACAATGGAAGTACGGTTCCCTCCGTTTCCAACCCGGAAACAAAGAGCGCGCGGCATCCTTCGGTGATACTTACCAGAATCTCTCCGACCGCCCAAATTACTCGGTTTCATGACGTGATGAGTGATTGATGTGCGTAGCAGTTCAGCCCCGCTTCTTAGAAGCATGCACACAACATGAGAATTTCCCTTCTTCTTGGATCAACCCCACACAAACTGCTCACGATTGAATATATGCCACTTCTTCCCATTCTTCAGTTACCGTCAAGAGTTGCACGCAGTTGCTGTCGAATTAGCCGTCTTTTCAACAAGTCTAGGCAGGTATTCTGGGAAAGAAACAACGCCTTCGTGGAGGGGGAACTCACGAAGTTTGCATATAGTAGAGAACCATCTGGATATCGTGTGGGCACGCCCTTACCTTCACTTCCAGCTCGGACAGCGCAATGCCGTCCGTTCAACTACTGTAAGCCCGTCACAACGTTTGCTATATAGGTTCGCTCATTATCATGTCTAGGTTTGGGCCGATGCTTATCGGTGAGTGCCTTTGCTAGGGGTTACCTTTCATACTTACAAACTAGTACTGTAGGCACATTTCTGAACATTCTATTATACGGGGTAGGTCTCTTACATCATCTCGATGTTGGAATAACTTAGCTAACGAGAATCTGCAGGTCATGATTGTTCAGGTAAATCCATTTTATAGAAAACAGAGAGGGGGAAGAATCTCATAATGTCGTAGATATTTATATATTATCAGACATATAGAAAGTAAGCATTTGTTTCTGCAGCAACTCGGTCGTTTTTAATCCTCATCTCTAGGGATTCAACATGGCTCCGCTATTTTGTAGGTCCTTGACGCTTCCACTCTCCATATTTCTGACTGACTACTCTCCAGGTGCTCTATCTATTTCTTGCAGAGAGTATCAACACGGGCTTAGATATGGCGATGATGTATGAGCCACTAGTTGCAAAATATGGTACGACTTTCATTCTGCTTATGTGCTCTTTCAGTCTTACTATCATCGCAGGCACCGAAGAAGCTACAACATTCTTTCCACTTCGTAAGTTCCCCATTCATTACCCGAAATGTTTCATATCTAACCAGTTTTACAGTACTCTCTGCCGGTGAGTATATGTTCAGATATTGCTCGACGCATTTCTAAACTCTACCTGACTTCAGATCCCTGTATGACTGTGAGTGCACAATTAGTACTTTTTGATAACAGTATTCAGCGTAATCTGTCATCGCCCCCAGGTCTTGATATCAACTCCAATTCAAATCTTCATTGCATGGCGTATCCGGATCATTAGTAGAGCGTGGTGGTTGGCTGGGATTATTTCTTTGCTAGCGTTCATCTCATTAGGTGCGCATTTTGCTATGGAATGGAATATTTAACTCTTCCTTGACAAATCTTCTATTAGGCGGAGGACTTTGGCTGACTTACACAGTCACCGCGATTCGTCGATTTTCAAGAAAGCCAGAGCTTCATTGGCCAGCTCTTACATGGTTGCTAGCTTCTGCTATCGCGGATGTGATCATCACTGCCTCACTGACGATCAGCTTGGTATGTGCACTTTTCATTTGACCGAGTGGGGTAATTCCATGCTTATATCATTCAGTCTCGGCGAAAGACAGGGATTACATCGACCGACGATGCTATTAATAAAGTATTTCCTTCCTCTTCTCTTCTATTCGCGTTGTTGACACACCAGGCCTTCAGATTATGCGGTTGACAGTGCAGACAGGCTTGATTACCGCCATTTTTGCGATCTTGGATGTTGTGTGCTTCCTTGCACTCCCGGTATGCTTGATAAATTTCGAAAAGGTGTTACTTACTAATACGTTAACATTTTAGCATACAGCAATGTAAGAGGCCCGGCTTAAAGCATCAAATTGTTGCGTCTAACTTTCATTTTTACAGTAACTTTGTTTGGGACTTTGCCCTCTCAAAGCTCTACACCAACGCTCTTCTCTCTACCCTCAATGCTCGAGCGGGCTGGGATAAACTCGCAAACGGACCTTCAGCTCAGAATGTGTTGTTTGGAGACGAAGAGTCCTCACGAAGGCAACAGGTATGTACTTTCTCCCATTCATTGAAGTTGCCTACGCGCCATTCTCATGTCGTTTACAGTTCGACACTTTCTCATCCGGAAACATTCGTTTTCCGACCATGGTAAGCTTTATATATTTGCTATTGCTTGAATAGTACGCAATATAGCCGTCTAACCCTAATATTCTCACAGATTACAGCTGAAACATTGGAACTGGAATCACGTCCAAGACGGAAGTCTGACATGGACTTCAGCATCTCAATTACTAAAGAAATTGAAACGATCACTGATCCTCCTCCTCCTAGAAGCAATGCTTCAGAGTGCACGCAGTAAGCTACAGGACATCCACGCAGCTTGCTCCGTTATGTATCATTTAAGTATCTTATTCTGGGACTTTGGGATTATGGAACTGTATTTTTTACTTCTCGCAACATCATTCTTACACGCAATGCATATACCACTCTCACCTTCGATTATACGTCCCTAATTGCTCTGCTCACCGCTACAGTACCACGCTTCAATAAACTGGTGAACTCGGTCGAGGAGACTCCAGTTCTTCTGAGGCCGTTCTCGCTGTCCAATATATCATCTTCTAATATCAACGGCGAACTACAAAATTCGAACACCCAAGGAAATGATATCGGCGTGTCGCGGCACCGGATATATTAGCCCTAAAGCATCCGCTGATAAATAAACCCCTCTGGCGAAGTGGGCATCGCGAAATCATTTTTCTGATGGTGGACAAAACCTTGTACTAATTTTATTCCGCAACCGCGGATGCCCACAACCTCCATGGAGTTTGAAGTGGTGCGCAGAAACGCAGTCTTGAGGCTCGCCACAAGTCGGTGTTGGTCTTCTATTCTCAGTAAGCGTCGCTTTAGTTACGTCCGTGTGAGTGATCGCCCAAATTGAATTATCTGTATTCAGATTTAGAAGATTCTCGAGCTTGAACCTTCCTACGCAGTTGATTAACTAATGACCTGAGGTACATATTACATATATGTTTTTCCAACCCTGAAAGTTGAGCTTTGCTCTGCTTGATGTTGTCCTGCACCTTTTTATCCAAACAAGATGCTCGGGTAATTATGAACATGATCCATCGAATCCAGGGTTGGACTGATCCTTTGAAGTTGCTCAGCCATGGATCTAGATGGACTCTCGATACTTGCTATATGTTTTATACAAGGTCTTGTGGGCCTTCTCGGATAATATATCGCATTTGGACAATCTTTACCCATGCACATGGCATTCTAAAGTTTCTGTTTGTCTGCAGCCGTGCAAAACTGAAAATCATCGATGCATCCATCAAGCTTCTCACAGTAGATGACACTTCCCATATAGCTCATTACCGTATTTTTAAGCGCAGCCTGCCATTGATTATGATTGCAACTCTTCGATATCCCGCCGGCTATACCCCTGCAGCAGAATTTCCAATTCGCAAATATGTGGGGAGTCAACGCGCTGCTACAGGTTTATTTCAAAAAGGTGCATTACAGCTAAATGAGGAGTAACTAAGGCAAAAGAGGTAATAATGGAAGCCGAATAAAGGAGGTGAGTGTGGCATATGATTCACGTAGATTTCTTTTCAAGATGTCTTGTGCGCAGATTCTGGCGGCCGAGATATTCATCCGAAGGTCTATTCTCAGGGATACTGGGGACTAAATGAACTAAGCAGGAAATGAGTAAATAAGACCTCGTGGAGCATCATGAATTGGGATCTCGGAGTCGTGGGAAGAAGGTACGAGAGCAAAATTCTTCTGTATGGAACAGATGTCTGGGGTCGGGTTACATCAGGAAGTGGCTGTGAAAGAAGAAGCAAGAACTCAAAAAAAGATTTCTCTAGTGCCTCCTGGTACCTGAAGAATTTGTAGCTAGAGAACGCAAAACAACGATAGAAAAAGGGTATGAAGACGCCTTTCAATCTCCTTCCAGGGCTGAACCTCGTGCTACATACTTGCCATCTGTGCAGATAATATTTACCCGGAAAGAACGAGACGTCGTTCAGAATATATCTTCTCCTTGATACTGTCAAGAACTGTTGATCGATTTACCTATAGATAAAAAGCCGGAACAACTAAAGCACAACTTTCAGGCATCTATGCAGCAATATGTAACAATTAGAGAGACAACTGAACACAGCTGAAGTCATTTGTCAGTAGAGCCAATTGCCGGAGCGATCCTGAATAAAGGCTTTTCAGACGATAGGGAAGAAGATAGGCTAGGAAAGTGTTCCTATCATTTCTGTCAGATATCCAAAGTCCTGAAGCGGTGCTACCGACTGCTAATAAATAGTTGATGCAAACACGTATCCTTCGACACCGAGGCCGGCCCAAGTCGTCCAATACAGAGACCGCTGACCGAAGAAATTCTGGATATTTCAGCACGTATACATACTAATAAGAGGAGTCTGACTCTAGTCCTTCACCAGTGCAATGTCTTAAAATCCTTGTAGATCGTTGCCGAGCCGCACCGGGATCAGGAAATGTTGTACAGACACCCCTATTGGTCACTGCATGTGTGACTGTTTGCGCGTTACTAAAGGACCCCGTGCCTGGCGAGATCTCTATCTTCGATTTATTCTTATCATCCTGCCAATTTCCAGTGACAAACATAGAAGTTCACACTGTAAGGAAGCTGGAGCTTTACTCCGAGCTTAGGCATGCGCAAAGTTATATATTTGGCGTGATGGGGAAATCATGCATCGTGCATCAGGTGTCCTCCACCCGTTCTCTTCCACTTCAACCACCTAGAGTCAGAGAGCTCCCAGGACGATGTCGGACAAGCGCTCACGTACATCCACTAGTTCTCCAGATCCAGAGAAACATGCTCTCGGTGACACAAGCAGCACTGAACGGAGTTCTTCTCCCATTGCCGTTGTAAACGCTGCTTTGGAGAAGAGGGTATGGCGAAAGCTAGACATGTGGATTTTGCCTGTTGTTGCTATGTTCTATCTCTTATCGTTCTTGGTACCAGCTTTCAGTCCCTACCCAAGGAAGTCAACCTAATCGTCGTTCTATTGACCTCAGGATCGTACAAATCTGGGCAACAGTCGAGTAGCTGGCCTGCAAAAAGACTTGAAAATGACCAATAAACAATATAGTATCGCGCTAACGGTCACATATGTACCATATATCGTCGCAGAACTCCCATCGAATCTTCTATTAAAAGTGTGTTCTTTCAATTATTGTTTTAGTGACATCTCTTGGATTGATCTCTCTCAGATTGTCGGACCCAACCTAATGCTACCTACAATGTTAACTCTCTGGGGTGTGGTCACAACTTTGCAAGGTTTGATAGTTTGATTACCTTTATAGAACTTCATTCTGATCGCTTATTTATGAAATCAGGCGTTGTTCACAGCTACAGTGGTCTTTTGGCATGCCGTTTCTTCTTGGGATTGCTGGAAGGTAAGCAACGGGCGATTAACCCCTATAATTCAGCCCACCTTGAATATCGACCTTGTTTTCAGGTGGTGTCTTTCCTGGCCTCGTGCTGTACCTCTCTTTCTTCTATCCACGCCAGAGGCTCCAATGGCGGTGAGCACCGAGCTTCATTTTCTCTCGCTGCTAGAACACATGCCCTAAACTCCCACCCTTTATCACTCTTCAGAATCTCAGCCTTTTTCTCCGCGGCATCAGTTTCCGGCGCCTTCTCCGGTCTCCTTGCGTTCGGAATCATAAACATGGATGGAATTGGAGGTCGCCCGGGATGGGCCTGGATCTTCATACTTGAAGGCCTCTTCACATTCCTCTTCGGATTATCTTCATATCTTTTGCTTCCTGCGTCACCCAATACCGCGAGATTCTTTAATCAGGAAGAGAAAGATTATGTAATGGCCAAACTGAGAGAAGATGGCACGAATGGCAAGGACGAGAAGACCGATGCAGTTAGTTTGAAAGAAGTAGGTATGGCATTCAAGTTGCCTCAAGTGTGGATGCTGGCGATCATTTTTTTCTTCGATGGTGTGTCCTCTTTCGGTGTACTTTAGCTTCTCATATTGACATGGAGTTACCACTCCTAGGAACTGTTCTTTACGGCCTTGCTTACTTCGCACCTTCCATCGTCCAAGGCCTTGGTTTCACCGCTGCGCGTGCTCAACTCATGTCCGTACCACCATTTGCAGTAGCCTTCGTCTGTTAGTATTGTTCTCTTGTTTAGACATGCGAAAGCTAACCCTCGTTAACTTGCTTCCCAGTGAGCATGATAGGCGCCTTCATATCGGATCGCTTCCATTGCCGCGGATTTGTCTGTATGGTCTCCTCTCTGTTGTGCGTCATCGGCTTCGGCATGTTCCTTGGTGCGTAGTTCTTCGCTCCCTATCAAGTGCTCCATACTGATGCCACTGCATTTTCAGGATCTACGAACCACCATATTCAGTACGGCTCTCTGTTCTTTTCCATTCCAGGAACCTACGTGTTGGCTCCCACCCTATCCACCTGGAGCGCTAATAATGCTGCACCTCACGCCCGCCGCGCAACTGCCATTGCGATCGGCTTTATCATGACTAACTCCGGAGGCATCCTCGCGACCTGGCTTCTTGGCTCGCTATCACTAGCGCCCAAGTATACCCTCGCCACTAGAGTGCTGTTGGCATTCTCGGTATTGATGTTCTTTGTTTCGGGGATGAACACATACTACCTTTGGGATCAGAACAAAAAGAAGAAAGTGGTTAGGTCGATCATGCAGAGGCACGAGGAAGAGCCAGGATTGGGCGACAAGAGTGCATGGTTTGATTATAACTTGTAATTTCTGCATGAATTAGGTTCCGATGCCCACGTAGAGTATTTATGCATCATGACGTTCTCGATATGTACGACTGCTATGATGGGTATTTCAATACCTACATTAAAGGTTATATTGCTAAACTTATTTTCTGATTCGTGCATTCGTTGTTCTGTACACAAGTACCTCAAGTTCCTGGATGCTTCTCACACTATAGAGACGCCCTTATAATACAAGCATGTTGCTATATTTCAGCTATTTGAGTTTTAGGGTGCGAACAAAGTCAGGTTAGTTATAAACTGCTTTGCACTTTCTAGAAGTAATACTTATTACAGTCGAAGCTCTCTTAACCCATAGCTCTCATAACCCATAATTCGTGATAACCCACAGAATTTTGGGGTTACAAAGTCGGTTACTATGTGATAACCCATAAATCCCTCATACTCCATAACCCATACTGATTTTGTAAAAAAACCCATACCTTTCCATATGGGTATTGTGGCCCTAAGTGAACTAAGCTGTTACCTAATGGCTATTTATGGTGCTGGTAGGCTGGTATAAATGTACAGACAGCAAGACTACTCAAATGTTGGAAATGCATCCAGCACATTCTGGTGCATTGGGGAATGCCTTGGGATGACTAATGGGTTTAGTGATTGCTTAGATATTATGATACTTGTAGTTACCAGAAGATGCCAGATACATTGTACAGTAGTATAAAATAGTCTCTTTAAGAGGCTTAATATTTATTCAGTTTCACTCAAACCACTGCACACTCTCAATTTACAACATAAAATTAATGGTGAGAGGCAACCTATTGAAATCCTCAAAAACAACCTGCAAGCTGAGGAGTCAGCAATTATCGATGACACTACCAATCAGGAAATCTACATGCTGTAATGGATGCATAGAAAACTGATAATGAAAGTTCAGATGGGGATAATGATGTTCCAGTTGAGCCAATTCCAACCTGCTGTGAGCTGCTTCTGTCATCAACAGATATCTTGATCACAAGAATAATGCTTTGGCACAAAATTGGATCTTTACTATACTCATTTAGATGTAATTTGCACATAGAGGAAGTATAAGCTATGAAATCCTCTCATATTACTGACTATTTTGCTCTCTCGTAGTTTAGATAATTAATATGATTTTTTGGCGATTTTTCTGAAAATTTCATAGCTTTTTTCGAAAAATCCTCATAGCCCATACTCCCTGATAACCCATAACTTTGGCTCTAAACTGAGAGGTATGGGTTATGAGAGCTTTGACTGTAATGTGAACATCACGCATTCTACAGAAACGTTGTGAATGATTTGATTACGATCACTGTGGCTGTACCCCCAACGAGTCACACCCAGGAACGAGTCAAGGAGCATTTGCACAACAGCATACCATTGTACTGGCTATTCCTTTTACAAAACTGATCTCATATACACTAACTAGGTGTCTAAAAAATATGGAAGCGGAGGAGCTTACTGCTGCTGAGATATCCGTGATTCGAGCGAGAGTGATAACCTGAAATGGCCAGTCGGTGATCGGATCCAATCGCCAAAATATTTCAGCCTGTTGTGCGACAACGGAAAGGGATCTGCTCAAATAGAAATTCTAAGTATAAAATAGATGCATAAGAGAATATAATTATGTAAAATAAGCACGCATTCAGGCATCAATATAATGGATGCTGAGGCCAATGACTAGTTAGGGGGCTAGTTGCTTGAGTTTGGCAAAAATATACACCTGTTCGTACACTTTGTTTTACTCAAGTATTTATCGCTCATCCAATTTGAGATGTGCTGAGACGTTGATTTCCAAAATATGATATACATGGTATATCGAACGGGAGTCGAACCCCTGCCGCTTGCTGCACCTAGTTCTAATGCTTAGATGGAAGGCAAGCATGATAACCGCTTCACCATCGGTGTGTCCTAAATTGAGGTTAGGCGGACAATATCTAATATTCTATCATCTCAAAGGCATTACGAGTTGTAGTGTCCGAAATCCGAATCCTTCAATCCATTCGTGGATCTACTGCATGGGTGAAATAATAGCATATTAGAGTATATAATGTGTAGCATAAGCCTCAGGTAAGTTTATCTTCACACAGTATTAGTACTAATGAACGCCCATAATACCAATGTCAGCAAAGTAAGCCAGGATGAGAAACCTTTGACCGTATAGCAATTTTAAGCAAAGACGGAGACGATGAAAGAACATATCGCCATTACAAATAAACTGTTCTTATTTTAGGAGATAAAGAATTATCATTTTATGCCTGAGAATGTGGGAAAACGATAGTAGAGGGCGTGCTCTGCGCCTCCGCATCCGGCTGCCCCCTGAACATTATCGTATCTGCCGTTTCATTTGACCATGCTGTCCCTTGGGCCATCCGGAATATAATCCAAAATGCAGAAATTATCTGTTGAAAGATCGTTAGCCTCGGATTCAGCAACTGATGATGGCTTATATAATACGTACCTGCACCTGAACCAAAATTTGCAATGCGATAAGCTCCGAATTAGAACTAAGAATGAATGAGACTACAAAGAAAATTGAAAATACGACGACCAATGCCGCTGATTCGACAACCATAGTGATGACTGACGTATAGGGTGAAGCGAAGTTGGATCCGAGCGCCAGAGTAATTCGTCGTCGATG
Source organism: Nidularia pulvinata (assembly GCA_036937195.1). NCBI lineage: Eukaryota > Fungi > Basidiomycota > Agaricomycetes > Agaricales > Nidulariaceae > Nidularia > Nidularia pulvinata. The sequence goes on from JASFDH010000379.1 coordinate 22,324, forward strand.
TGCAAGTAAACGAATGACAATCATCAATGTAATAATGATATTTATGCTGAGGGAAACCATGCTGTATATCCAAATTCCAATATAAGGAGGAAGGCGAGAGTTTTTGCTAATGACCAGCGACAACATAAGACTCCCAGAAACTGACGCCAAAGCGAAACAAATGCTCTATACATTAGATATGCGCCTCCAGGAATTAATAATTATGAAGCATGTACCTATAGACATTCCGGATAAAGTCAAAGGTACGCCAATATACACCCAGCGCGACACTTTAGAGTCTCGATAAAGCATGATACATCGCCAGATCTAAAATGATGGTTAGCACTCTAACTTGGTTAAAATGCTACGAACTACGTATTACCAGCAATGCGTCAGCGCCCCAACAGGTCAACACGAAGCATACGTCGCCCATCTGCCCGAGGGTGAGGACCACACCATAATAATATATGGCAGAATTGACTGGCGGCAGTAGCCCGGCGACAGACGCTGCTATCATATTAGAACACTCCATATAAATTGTCTTCATCGTTCTTGATAGCGACACGATTGTTAAAGTGTCGAGGATCATAGTGACTGACATGTATACAAGAAGAAACGTGTTGACGGTCGAGCGAGTTTTCGGAGATATTGCACCTCGTTTAAGAAGGGAAAAGCATAGTAAAAAGAGTAAGAAAGCGATCCCATACCCGACTCCGGAGAGAAGGATTCCTATTACCCCCACTGGTTGTTGAAACCGACAGAGGGCATCCCCCGATGAATCCATGGAGCCTGTTAGGGATCAGCGCGCTAGAAAGTGGCGGGGAAGGAAGATGTGTGCGCTGGTATGGACAGCCAAACCCCTCGATCACGGGCTGTTCCGACATCTATGATTCAAGGACGAAAACAGCGAAGTGTTTAAAAGTAGCTCCCTATAAATAGTACTGATTAGGCGCTCACAATAACATGTATTCATCTTTTCAGCGTCTAGATTTCTTTATTGCTGATCATTTCACGAACGATTATGATCTTCCATGAGTGTGATAACAAAGCTTGAAGAAATGATGATTGAAAGAGCGAGATAATGGATGCCGTATTTTCATCGGCTGCAGGAGATATCAACAGAACCAAATCGACAGTGAATCTTCTTACGACATGCGCAGTCTTGCTGGTTGTAATATAGTCAGAAGACCCAGGCAGAACCTCGGAAGCAAGTCGAAAGACAAACCGTAAAAGCTGAATCTATATATGAGGAAAATGATGTCAGAACCTGCATTGCAGCCCTAGAAATCGACGATGAAATTGAATGCCTACACTAAGGCGGACACAAGGCAAGTGTCCTTCGGAATATCTGTTATTCCATAAATAAGCACCCCAGTAAAATAAAAGCGACGACGTTACGCCTCTCAGGAGAAATATCTAACATTCACGCATGTAGACTGACAGGGAGCTTCTATTGAGCAGTGAGGAGTTCAGTAGTGGGATGACGCCGATTAAGGCTACCTTAACTTACGCAAGTATTAAAAGAGGAATCGAGCCTATCAGAACCCTCATGGCTCCTACCTCTGGAGATTAACTGGCACGCATTGAAATGGAGGCACCGACTTTAACTTCTGCAAGATGATGTCGCCCATCTGAATCTTATAAGTGCAGCGTGATAAAGGCTCGGTATCTGAGCGCGGAACTGTCAACCTTCTAAAACCTGCTAAGGTATGAATTAGTTTGCAACCGCTGTATTTCGAATGAAACTATTAAATCGTACTTAGTTTCTGTTTACAAGACCAGTCGGCGTAGCCATTGCCCTGATAAAATTAACTGATGAGCTTTTGTTTAGCAAAGCACTGGGAGAAGCAATGGAATTCATTCGCCTAAAGAAAATATCAAACTGACTCCACGGTTCCTGCCTGAGCATTATAAAGCGACCCCACCCACTTTCTCTTTCTACAACAGTTGACTGTTAAGTACTTACGCCGATGCTCTGTGTCACCTTACTTAACCGAGCTTTCCCTTCAAAATATTATCTAAAAGCCTGATATTATCTGCGATGTAGGTGTCAATTCGAACCCATAAATATTATATTAAGACTTGCTTGGATTTGAACCATGACTTGTAGTGTGATAATTTCCACATTCGAATCCATTACCAGGATGATTACAAGCAACACAGAGAACACAACTGCAAGCGCCACTGGCTCAATGGCCACACAGATAATTGAGGTACATGGGGAGGCAGATTTAAATCCAAGGGCATACTTCACTCAACCTCTATGACGATGCAAATAAGTGATGGACATTCCAGTAACAATGATGTTTATGCCAAGAGATATGACTGAGTAGATTCAGATGCCTATATCTGGGGCAGGGAGACTTCTACTTGAGATAATAGAAAGCAAAAGATCCTGAGCCACTTTCAAAGTGGTATGAGTAGAGTATAAGCAGAGGATGAGAATCTGAAAGGTTATATACCGACATAAAATCCGGCTGAAGCTAAGGGAATGCGGATGAAGAGCCGGCGTGATACTCTGTAATCTGTGCACATGGGTACACATTGCCAGATCTAGAGCACTAGCAATGAGCCCTTGACAGATGAAGGGAAGAAATACCTCTATGCCAATACCAATTGGCGCCCCAGCTATAACATGTATCACCATCTTCCCGAGAGTCAGAAAAGCACTATAAGTATCAACCGAGTTTCCAGTGGCCCAGGCCTGCTAGCATTGCGAATACAAACCTTTTGTTTTTGAGGCCACAAATGCAACGATCAACGTATTGAGAAGTATCACCAAAGCGACATAATGCATAAGCAAGCAGGACGACGTCAAAGGCTGGCGCGTTTTTCGGGAGGTGGTGCCACGGTTGACGTTAACGTTGAAGGATGAACACAGAGAAGAGCATGAATGTAATGCCATATCCGATTCCCGACGAGAGATTGGCTATGATACCTATAGGCTCCTGGAATTCATAGATTGGGTCGTTATAGATGGAGGCGACGGTCATGGCGGTCCGAGCATGATGGAAGAATAATATGGGGTATAACGCGAACGGCTGCGCAGTGCAAAATTCGAACACCTATTGAGTATAGCTCCGCGGCCACCGGAAGATACCGCTTAGGGTGTGTTCGGACCCAGAATCTCACATTTTGATGGCGGATTCTGGTTCACATTCTTACCACGTGAAATGCCATGTGACAGCTAAATATGGGGATGACCAATGCTCGATAAGCGTGACACTAGTTTCGCGCGGCGTGACATGGTCACAGCGCAAAACTTTAACTACTGACCCACTGCTGTAGCCCCCTCCACAACTCATGAAATAATGTGCTTTGGTGGATTAAGTATGTAGAAATG
>JASFDH010000380.1:0-25562 GCA_036937195.1 Nidularia pulvinata
GTGCAAGCGATGTCTAGCGCACGGCAAAGCTAGGTTAATTTATGACAGGGTATTACTCGATTCAGGGCTTCAACCTGGGCTATCCTGAGAATAGAATGGTTGCCCGAGATACTCAGTGGTCGTTGGAAGAGATAACTTGAAGCAGGCTTAGTAATGTAAACGCCAAGCGGTGATGTTGAGCTTAGACCAACATTCACCATTATGGTAGAAAGCTACGGTACGAACTGAGAGAGGGAATGAGTAGATATGTCAAATCCCACGCTCACTGATAAAGCAAGATGAATAACATACCGAGCTCAGTTAGGTTTGAAAGTGACGTTGACGAACTTATTGACAACCTGATGTGCCAGAGACAATAAGGCCGAACGTTTCTTGACAATGGACGATATCAACGACAATTTGGAGGATGTTGAAGACCGAGATTTGGTTCTGGGAGCTCTTGACATACTGCTTCAAATAACGCTGATGAGGCAGAAAAGCACGTAATTAGCAAGAGAAAACAGATAAAGTGATGAATATTGCTCTTACCGTGGGCAAAAAGCATGACCAACCTTAGTGTATATCTGAAAAGGGCAACGTAACATGTCCACCACCGCTCCGTCCTGCAGATGATGGTGGCATGTTCTCTAGAGTAAAGAATGGATATCACCCTAGGGACGATAGCGATTCTGCCGTAAGAAACATCCAGAGCCTCCAGTGGATTCTACGACGAAACCGGGAGACCGGCCATCCCTTGGAACCACCGCACGACGGCAGCGACCTTCTGGACACTTGCGTCGCTCTCACCCAAGCGGAGATCTGGGCGCAATCGATTATCTTCGTGCGTATATGGCATGGTGCGGTAACAGATAGTCATCTCAGACTTGAGGTACGGCGAAGCTGAGAGTGTGGGTGATGTGCTCGGATCACAGGTGACCGTAACGTCTGCAACGGGCAAGAAGGGTCAGTGAATATTGCTCAATAGCATGAGAAGAACATGACCATACTTTCGATCAGTAAGATGTCCCCCCGCTTCGCAGCAATTGCCTTCCCAGCTCCACCCCAGTTCTCAGCGACCTCTCTCCACGCAGTCAACTTACACACCGTCCCGTCCTCATCGCCCAAAATCATCTTAAGAAGGGACACCTCCTTCCCTTTATCCGCGCCCTTCTTAATGTGAATCGTATCGGGGCCCTCGACCTCCAGCACTGCGAGCAGCACCGTGACCTTCTTGGTCCCCTTGAACCGCTGTCTCACGAGCCCAGAGACGGAAGTCAGAGCGTGCAGATTGAAGTGGAACGTCGGAAAGCGAACGATCGAGGACATGTCTGAGTAGTCGTAGGATTGTGTCTCCCGCGTTTCCTGGGTCTCGAATTGGGCGGTAGCGAGCAGGTGAGATTTAGACTCGTCCAGGAAGGACGATCTGGTTTTGTCTATCCTATTGGCATCGTCAGCTGGAGTTGGAAGCCATGTAATCATGGTCGTATGGTCTGCAAAATACCCATGGCATCGTCAGCATACGAAGTTTTCGCGAACAAAGCGTAGCACACTCACCATGCCGCGTCTGCTCTCCATCGCCACTGTTGTCCACCCCATCCACATCTTCAGCACTGCTATCAAATATAATATTCTTGTACATGCAAGAGATTCGTTCGCTTGCAGCCTCTAAGGTCCCCAGGGGCAGAACGACCGACTGCGTTGCAGGAATCGGTACATGTGGCTTTGAGGCGACGGTCTCCCAATGATACGAGCTTGGATGCTTGTGCAGATCTGCTTTTAGCGGAGCACCGAGAAATACCCTGTATGTTGACATGAATATGTAAGATTGCAGGCATTCCAACCTAGGTGGGGAAGGATGCAAATTGAAGATGGACGTTCGAGGGAGGCACGCGTCAGATACGCGTCGGATCGTTCATCACATGATACCTCTGCACTGCTACCGGGAGCCGGTGGTAGCTTGAACTTGGCAGCAATTTCCGATTCGTTTCGACCTTTTTCGACACGGCCATCCTGCGTTCACCTTCGAAGCTTCAAGCTGTCCTGTACTTGCATTACAGGTAATTCTGCGTTCGGATACTCACGTAAATTACATCTGATGTTTAATAGTATCAAGGAAATAAAAGTGCTCTGCCCCAGCACACAATTTGCTCCAACAGACTTATCGATAAGTCATCATCTATCGAGAAGAGACTTCCCCGTTTGTTCCCTTATAAAAAATACGAATTCGAATATCTGTGGGCATTATTATTCACGATATATTTTTGTCCTCAGAACATAATGGAAAACTCGCCATTTTAGCACTATCTCGATACCAATCACTTTCCCTCTGAATCGGAGGAAATCAAAAACTTCTTGCTCGAGCCACTAGCCGAATTATCGAATCTAGGGACGGAGATCTTACACGTTCAGCGTTTTCTCGATCGACTGGTTGAGCAGAAGGACGGCCTGAACCAATTGGTCGACGCCCATCGTACAATGCTTTCGGCTGTGCGCAGATCACCTCGCAACGTACTCGAGATATTTTTCACTGCTTGCCATCTGATCGAGATACGGCCATGAGCGTCCAGGAGGTGCCTTGCTGCTAGGCCGCATCTACAGCACTTGGAGGACAATTTCTCAGACAATGCCACGTTTATGGGATTCTATCCACATTCATATCCCTCCATATAGGACCAGGAACACGATCTTTACGATACCTCCAACTGCTGATGAATTCTCGCCACCATCTGAACAAGCTTCAAAGGTATCCGTCGCATGCTCCCATGGAGTGAAAAAGTGGGTAGCTCAGTCAGGGACCCGTCCTTCACGGATGTTTGTCTATTCCGAAGGAAATTCAGCTTAGATCCATCCATTATTTGCAGACACTAGTTTCATTCTGCTGCCGTTGGAGCGAACCCTATTTCCATGGGACTTATCTGGATTTTGCCTCCGTCAAAGTCCTAGCTGATGATATACTTTTACTTCGTTATCTGCAGATCCACAGAGTATATTTTCTAGGGTGGACGTCGCTTGTACTGCTCTGTCCCAGTGGATTCCGTCAGATATCTCTTGATTGTCTGAGCCATGATTATAGAAAATATCCATTGGACTGGTTGCAGCTTATGGAGTTGAATTTTCGGTGGCTTAACTTCAGGATATACTATCAATTGCAGAGGCGCTTTATATTCTGAATAATAACCCCAGGCTTATTAGGTACTTCTTGACGATTCGGAGAGTCGAGGAAGAAGCGGTCGATATATTGTTCCGCCCACGGATAGCATTCCCTTTCCTCGAGTTTCTCGGAATTACAGCTCATGTTAAGCTTCAGGAATTTTTCTCTCACCTTCACCTCCCCGCTCTTTGTGAAGTCAATTGTGGATTTTACAACTCCTTTGATGCTCTTGAAATTCTAGATTACACAAAGTTGAGGAAAGAATCACTTCTGAGTCTTGTCAGTCACTTTTGCGACTCGCTCGGATCTCTTTCTCTCACTCTTGGTCATTTTAGTTCATCTGATATCCTGGAATGCCTTTCACAAACCCCATTCCTTACTCGAATTATTTTCAGATGGTTTGCTGATCCTGATTTGACTTTGCAGTATGTCATTTGGGTACATGGCGATACTTCCTCACCAGCTTCTCGTAAAGATAGTCTTATCAGCTCTTTGACACCTCTTCCTGAAAATCGCGATGCTTTCCTGCTTCCTCATTTAGATGAATTCCACTGCAATTTTTTTTCGACATTCTTGAATGAGTCATTGTCTGCCTCGCACGTAGGAGATGCGCTGGGTATGAGGGGGTTGCAAGGTTGCATCATGCTCATGTGTGCTCACCTTATGCCGAAGAAGAACTGCTAGGCAAAATAATCTATGCACGACATCCAGAACAATCAATATATTCACCTTGGAAAGGGATTCTGTTTTTTGTCTCGGAGACTGCCGGTTCGGTATAGTTTTACCCATAGCACTATTTGTAATTTATCTGGTGTTCTCCTTCTTGTAAAAACAAATGCTGAGCATTGGACCTCCTGAACAATTAGTGCGTGACTTATACAGAGCATGTTTTCTCTTCCTGTCACAGTTGCATGCAGCTGTGTGATAAAATGAGGAGGTAGATAATTTATACCACACTGAGAAATGTACATGGAAGAAGGTAATCCTCTTAAAGTAAATACTTGGAACACATCTGGTAAATTTCTGTTCAATTTTGGATTGCCTCATCCTGGATCTCTCCACAGAGCTGCACCAGGGCAGAAACCTGGTCCAGGATTTGAACATGACTTGGAGCTTTAAAATGGGCAAGATTCAGCAGCTGCTATGGCACCAATGTTCATCTTTCATTCATCTTTGATCCCAAATTCTCTAGCACTTGAAGTTGAGGTATGTACCTGTTTAGAGATTCACATAAAACAAATCTGATTGTATCTATCTTGACTACATTGACTTCAAGGATCTTCTCAGTGCATAGCTTCCTCAACAATTATTGTCAAATCTCAAGAGCCCTTCCCAGCAGCAAGAACCCATTGAATACATGTACTATGCATTGAGCTGAAACTATATTTTCCTCAGAATATAATAGATTATTCACCTTTTTAATGCCTTTTTAATGTCATCTTCATACCAACTTTGCACTATCTGACCACAAGTCAGAGGAAATCAAAAAGTTCTTGCTCAAACCCCTGGCTGAATTATTGAACATTAAGCAGGACATTTCATGCATCCAGCTTATGCTTGATCAATTGATTCAGGAGAGGGACAGCCTCAATCAAATGGTTGATGCACACTGAACATTACTTTTGCCAGTATGTAGGTTGCCACACAACATCCTTGAAGAGATATTTTTCCACTGCCTGCCATCAGATTGAAATCCAGTCATGAGCTCCAAAGAGGTACCCTTGCTGTTAGGCCACATTTACAGTGCTTGGAGGACAATTTCTCTGTCTATGCCATGTTTATGGGATTCTATATCCCTCTATATGCCAGGAATGAGGGGTTTAGAGGAATGCCATCTCAAGGTGACCTTTTCCCTCCATATGAGAAGGCTGCAACAATATCTGCTCTACATTCTTCTGGATTACAGCAGTGGCTGGATCAATCAGGCTCCTGTCCTTTGCAAATTTCCCTCTATTCTGAAGGGGTTTCCACTCAGACCTATCCAGCTGTTTTACAAACTCTAGTTTTGTTCTCCCATTGTTGAAGGGAACCTACCTTCCAAAGGCCAATTCCAAATTTCACCTCTGTCAAAGTACTGACTGAAGATGACTTGCCTTTACTAAGTTCCTTGCACATTCACAATACAGCTTACAAGGGATGGATGCTGGCTACCCTTCTCTGTCCAATTCAACTTTATTGGGTACCTCTTACCTCCATGACCCATAATTATAGTGCATATCCATTTGATTGGTCACAACTCATTGAATTGAACCTTTGAAGTCTCAGATTTGAGAACCTTTCAAATACACTATCAGTTTCAGATGCACTCCATATTCTGATCATAAGTCTCAGGCTCATCAAGTATTGCTTAGCAGTCCAGCATTCCACAGAGGAAGGGGTTGATAGACTTTCTCAGAAGCCCCTGGTAGAGCTTACTTTTCTCAAGGAACTCAGGATTTTCAGTCAAATAGATCTCCAGTATTTCTTTAAATTTCTCCACTTTCCTGCAATTCATGAATTGAAATACTAGACTCAACAAGCCTTTCTGTTTTTCAAGAATGAGGCTCCAGACAGGAAATTTAAAGGATCACTTTTGACTCTCCTTACTCATTGTAGAGGCATGCTTAGATCACTGAATTTCACCCCTGGTCAATTTACTTCACTTGAAATCCAGGAATGCCTTGTGCAGACTCCTTTCCTCACTCAACTTATTTTCAATCAGGATTTGGGTCCTGATATGGCTCTCCAGCATTCAGCTTGGGAGTATCTCCAGTCATCTTTCCCACCAGCTCTTGACAATATCTTTATTATTTGGCTGACACCCACTCTAGAAAATACAGATGTTTGCCTGCTACCTCTTTTGGAGGAATTTCAGTGCAAAGTCTTTTCATCATTCTCAGACAAAGTGCTATCTGCATTCATATGTGGGAGGCATTCAGATTATGAAGGGATTGTATGGTTATGCTGTTTTCATGCAATATTGGCACACATACATTGCAAGGATGACATCATACATTTATGTCCCCCTTATGCTGAAGAAGCACTTGAAGGAGAAATAATTTATGTGCAACATCCTGGGAGAATAAAATATTTGGCTTCAAAAGAGATTCCATTTTCTCCCCAAGAGACTGTATACTTGGCCCCTGATTTACAGCTTTATATAGCTTGGAGAAAGCTTGCTGACTGCATTACCAAAAGGTGGATAATAATTAATACATGCAAGAATAGAAAAATGCACATGGTATATACATAAGCTATGAGTATTTGGCCCTGTCAACTAAGCTATAGGGAGATGAACAGAGTTGCCCCATTCCTTCTGTATCTCATGAGTATGGCCCTGGCACACAGAAGCTCCAAAATGCCTGCAAATATAACATGTTTCACATGCCATATGAAAGCTGTAGTTTGTTGACCCTGGTTCTTCAAGATGTAGATTTCACAGCCTTGTGTGGCCTTCTGAACATAAAGGTCACATTCAGAGAAGAATCACAAGCTGCCAATAAATTACTCCAGTGAGCGAGCATTGATGTAATTCATTGTAAGTTTTGTCTGGAGCCTTCATGTATATAGATCTTATCTCCTCCCTTGACTCATGTGGCTCCAGGAGAAAGGAAAGGAAGAAGAGAAAGATGAGGAGGACCCTGACATTTATTTATGTGCAGGATACAAAGATCTGGTTCTGGTGATATTTGAGATTGCTGAGAGCTGAGTAAATGTCAGGAATTGGTACCATAAGACAGGTTTATGGATAACAGCAGACTCAAAATATGTCTTCCATGCCAAGAAATCCATTAAGAGTTACTGTAAATTTGTGAGTAAAGATGAGGCAAACAGCTGGAGGGATGAAAAGTGCATAGATGCTGTAACAGAGATGGATGGCTGTATCCCATTTGTTGGGGCCACATTTGGACACACTGAGAGCTTCTGAGATCCCAATTGTCATCACAAAAATAAATAACAGGACAGCATCAGATTTCCTATTATGCTTGGAGGAAAATTTAAATGCTGTGGTCATCAGAAAGTGCACAACCCTGAGAAGGATGAATGAGAAACCATAGATATGTTGTGGGATTTCAATGCATGTAATCAAAGCCCTCCATGTGCTGGGCAGCATAAAAGGTAAGAGGACAGTAGAGGTGATGTGGTGACACCACATGTATCAGAGAGTTCAGAGCAGACACTGGCTTGATAGGCTCTGGTAATCATTGCAAGTGCCTAAAGTAGATTACTTAACAGCTGTAACTGGATGGACTTTTTGTCACCTCATTCATCATTAATTACATAGGTGTGTGCTTTCTGTGTTGGCATTACTGCCTCTTGCTAATTCCTTGTGTGTTGACTCTTGTTATGAAGAATGAATGCTATAGGCTATTTGGCTGAAAATTATCCACTTCTGGCATCATCTGTTCACCCTGTTCTTCCCAATAGCAATTCCCATGCTACATTTTCTGAGCACTATGGCAATATGATCTTTCAATGACAGAACACACTGCCCTACACACTGACACTTAATCCTGAAATCATGCAGTCCTCTAGTGCACATATGGACTATGCAACCCTTCAGGATGATGAGGATTTTGTGAACAGCATTAAGGCAGGAGAGTCAATAGACAGCACACCTGATCTAAGAGTCCTGTTCATCTGGTGTGTGGTCTGGTGGCTTTGCAATTTTAATGATGGCCTTGCACAAGAGACTTCACTAAAGTTGCTAGAGGGTACAGACAAGAAGGTCAACACATGGATGTGGGTAGATGGTGATGAAGAGCCTGTGAGAAAACTGAAAAGAGATCTGTTTTTTACTGCAGGGGCTGTCAGACACACAAACAATATACTCTATAGTGCAGTGTTGAGGTCATCAAATCACTCAGGGAGAGGAGAGGATAGGGGAGTAAGAGTGAGCACTTTATTGCTAGTAGAGATATGACCAGCTCAAGACTGGGGTTCTGAGTACAAACAATGTAGCCAAATACTACCTAACTCATGTACTATGCATGTACTACTCATGGCCTATGCATGTAAGTAATGTGTCATGTACATGTGTCCAGTTCTCATGGGTTCTAACTTAGCAAATAATCCACATGTCAGAAGATAGTTACTGGTGTTGGAAGCATATCAGAGGTAAACAAGATATTGATGACTAGAGTCCAAGTCTAGTGTCAAGGGCAATATAAGACTAGTCAACATAAGTTAACTAGAAGGAAAGTTGGAAGGGGGTCAGAAGGTTAGAAGTGAATCAGAAAGACTTAGTAGTAACTTAGTCAGAGGAGTGGAGATGATCTTAGTTGATATTCAGATTGGAGACTATGGTACAGAATAGAGCTACTTAAATATGAGTATTGCTAATTGTAATAGTAAAAGTCCTTGACACATAATAAAAGTAATGGAAGTAAGAGCATAAGCATAACTGAGTGGAAGCATACTTGGAAATGGTAATTGTATCATGAGCATCAAATAATAAAAACAATAATTTGGAGATTAGCAATGAATAGAAACAGGCAGAAAATGTCATAAGCACAACAGGAAATTATATCAGTGTCAGAAGGTGTCAGAAGATGTCAGGAAATATTGCAGATGTAACAATATCCAGTTACATTACCACTTCATTTGCTTTGCAATTTCAAATGGTGTCAAGACTTGTTCCCAAACTAAATTAGGAACTAGAGGTTGTAGGCTATGATAGTGCTACATCAGGAAATGTCAGAAATAATGTCAGAAGGGTTTCCAATTGTAACACTTAACAAGTTAAGAACCATTAGCTTCAGCTTATGTGCTGCACCCTTCCAGTTCTTGTGGGTTCAACTTGCAAGAGTGGCCCACACATCAGAAGATAGTATTGAGGATCAGAAGGAAGTTGAGGGGAGGGGTCAGAGAATGAGCAAGACTCAGAAGTTAAGCAGAGAGAAGTAGATATCTTAGTCAATATTCAGATTGCAGATACAAGACAAAGACTAGCTACTTAAATACATTGGTAGTTAATTGTATAGCTAATCAGAGAATGGTAACTAGTAACAACAAAATCATAATAGAACTGTGTATCATAACAAGTGTTGGAAATGAAATCTTGGTAGTAGAAGGATATTGGAAATGTTCATAATAGAAATATTGTTCTGATAAGGATCCAAGTATTGTTCAGTGTAGAAATGGTAACAAGGTGAATAAGAAATGGGGTATTGTGATAGTCAGAAATATCAGAAAAGGGGTCAGGGATATTTGGAAGAATGTCAGAAGCATGATCTGGTTTTCAGTATATGACAAATGGACAGATAAACCTAGAATATGTTCCAACTACAAAGATGACAGCAGATAGGATGACAAAAGGACTTTCAGGTGAAAAACAAAATTACATCATCAAACTACTTGGAATGGAATTGTGTTTGAGTGGGAGTGTTAAAAACAGACATTATAGATAGTTATTTAGATACATATCTACAGACTCATTGACTCCTTACATAATTCAAGCTCAGTTACAATTTCAGACTAGTAGTTACCTACTGTGACACAGAACACCTCAGCATCATTCTCCCACTACATCATTGCTGAGAACTTATATTTACTTTATACAATACCTGCAGACTGACAAGAAACTCTATCAGGAAAATATAGATGTAGCTCTGACTATGTGAGAGTGTCATATCCCTATACAGCACAGTGTGTGCCATCTCTGGACCACTCACAATCAATCCCAATACTTTCCTGACTTCCTGCTCATCTCCAGTGTTTACTCAGGTTTACTCCAGTCCATTTCCATTTTTGTACTTACTTTGTTTCAGCCACATACACTATACTTTTCATAGTATACCTCTCTGTGTTAACATTCAATTTGTATCCCTTAACCCTCATCATATGCTCTCTCTCTCTCTTAACCCACTTACTTCTCCATTGCACTAGTATGATTATAGTGCTCTGCATATTTACTCTGGTTACTTAGACTTTCTAGTATTTAAGTACTTTGAATGTATCATAGTACTTCAGTTTGTTAATTATTGTGTTTAACATCCTTACTAGTCTTAGCTAGTGGATATGCTACCTCTAAATCATCCTCACTCACCTCTACTCATTATCATCTCACTCATTGCTGCACTTCATGCTCAACAAGATCTCTTGTCTCCAGAGATCCCTCCTGGCCAAATCTCTGGTCAGGAAGTTGAGTATCAGTTGTCACTATACCTGGATCATATCACTCACTGTTATCTATAAATTGGGCATTAGGAATGAAGGAGGTGCAGCACATAAGCTGAAGCTGTCACCCATCTTGACTCTTCCCTTTGGTAGTGCTTGAATGCATTTCCCAGAGATATTCCTGGAGTCTCTGGTGTCACTCCCTGGTCACCACACATACTCTATCCATCTGGAACCTCTAGCCTATATCCTGGAAAGTGTGTTCATGACAGAGAGTTGTAAGCTTGATCAGTCTTCTCTTTTACTGAACTATCTTAATGTTAGTATAAGGACTTGGAGAAATGGAACTTGGATTCATGGCACAAGTCCCAGTACAGATGCTCCATCTCATGTCCTAACACAGAGTGATAAAAATTTCCCTACTACAATCAAGTTGTAAGTGCAAAACACCCATCTTTTGTTCCATGTAACAGTTAACAGAAGTTGTGATGGGCCTTGGACACATGGAACAAGCTCTGGCACGACTAGCTCAGTTCACTTTCAACAGCCAGATATAACATATTCATAAGTTTGAATGCCCCTATCCTTAGTTTAAACATACTCATTAGATTAGTAGAAGAAATGATGAAACTTGGCTGCTTGGCACAAACTCGTACATGAATGCCTTAGCCTTCCAGCAATCTCAATCATCACACAACTTTGATTCTCGCACTGCTGCGACCTCGAGTTACCAAAGAGTTCATGGTGAAGTCAAGGTTACCGGGAAAGCAGAGCTTGAGCCCGGTTTTCAATTCCCATCGCAGATGGGATCACTTTCATCATCGTCGAGGAATGTAAATATTGACCATCCATCATATTTTTTGATGTACTAATAGAGCAGCTGAAGGGATCAAATACTTTCGGAAGCTCAGTAAATTCGACCTCCAAATATCCATATTCAGAGAGACGGTTATTGGAAATGGAAAGTCGCCCATCTATGTTGAAACATTGGGCTCAGGAGACGTAAGCGGGTCTCGACAGCCACTATAGTATCGAAGTTCTGATCTTTTTTTATTGACAAGAAGTCAAGTGATCATCTCTGAGGAGCGAGAAGAAATACCACCGGACATAGCAATAGCGCCGGCTTCCAGGGAACTTGTAGAAGTCGAGCTTGAGCAAATGCAGGATCCTCACGAGCGAGTCACGAAATTCAGCAGGAACGGGGCGCATACGGAACGCAGATATCTCAGGAAATCAGAGATGACGCGAAAGATCAAGGAGCACTTGATAGACCTTCTCGGTTTGTCCATGGTTTCTGTTTCTGTCTCTGATCTTTCTAATAATTCATTCGGTGACAGGCGAAATACGAGTCCCACCACTAGGTACGAGTGGTAAACCAATACTTCCCTGAACTACTCTCGTACCCTTGCTCTCCGACCATGGCTGGGAGCTGGACAACTGGCCTGACGATGTCCCGCTGCCCGGAAGCGGAGGCGATACCTACGACGATAACAAGGGCTTGCACGGGCTTGACGTGAGATCGCTCAGGCTGCTTTATGACGCCACGCAGGAGGAAGATGATCATCGATGTGTAGGGTTCCGCAGAGTTTCAAGGGGTCGAAGCAAGAGACTGGATCATGATACAAGAGTTGAGAGCAGGAGTCGACTCCTGGCTAGTTCTGGAGAGAGGGTGTTCCATTTTCAAGAACATTCACCTAGACCGAGTCAGGTTCATACAGCACGCAAAAGGTTGCATTGCGATAATGAGGAAGATGGCATTGATGTGGCTCAAGATAAACAGCCAAGGTTGGAGCGCTCATAAGTTGGTTGGAAGCGTTGACAGTACGCATCTTCGCCTTCATACAAATGAAGAATTCTGGGCGCACACAACAAAAATGGTACAAGGCTTGTAAATCGCATTGTATATCTGTTAGCAATCTTATAATTGTATTTTTTCGAGGCCGGAAAATATAGCTGCATATTTGTGGGCAAAGCTAAATCGCATTACACCAGGGATCAAAAATAGATAGACACTGTAAGGAAGATTCAGGGGGATTGTATTCCACATGTTGGTAGCGTGCACATAGCCATAACGAGAACTATCTGCAAAATTGCTGTTCACACTTCCAGGAAAATTAAAATGTTGTCATGAATGCACGTTGCCACGAGAAAAGAAGACAGCAAAAAATAAAAAGTGCTTATGTTTCGAAGGCGGTGTTTGTCGGCGCAGTTCTTCTCTCGGATATGCTGTGCATGAAATGGTGTTAGGGTTGCGGAAGGACTGAGGGGGGGACCGTGTGTTGGCATCGCATGTTGAACGGTAGGGGAAGCTGTGCAAGCACTGAATTTGGGCGCTAGCACTCGATACGAGGAACACCAACACGAGGCTAAAGTTTCCATGCGTGACAATAGGATAAGACACACATCTGACAAAGAAAGGGACACGCCGTGAACACATTAATGGCATCAAGTAGATGGAATGTGTCTGTATCTCACCGCCCAATATTATCTATCATCCGTTACTCAGGTGTGTCCCTTGCGCCAGTATACACCTATTGCACTGACTCTTGATTACGAAGGAACAATGGGCGATATTGACTACTTACTTGAAAATTATGCATCCACAGCACCACCTATTCATCTCAATCTCAATTCATACATTACACAGGAGCGCCGCAGCGGTGCCAAGTCTCAGCTATTGAGCGCTGGACCTTGCACGTTGACACCTGATCCTGAATTCACGGGTCCCTCCGTTGCAGTAATGGACTGTATCACTCTTCAGGATGATGAAGCTTTCATGAGCATAGTTCAAGCGGGAAAGTTAGACTACATACCAGATCTTAGAATCAGGTTCATATGGCGCATGGTCCTATGGCTTTGCAACTGGAATGAAGGTCTTGCACAAGAGACTTGGCTGGAGCTTCTAGAGGGTACTGACGAGGAGGACGATATATGGATGTGGGTAGATGGTGACGAGGAATCCATGAGAGAACTGGAAGGAGACCTATACGCTATCACCGAGGAGCAGCGAGAACTTGCAGGTGCTGCCATTGCCAAGCGACTTGAGCGTATCCGGCATGGTGATACCAATGCTAGCTCTGACAAGGCAAGCCAGATAGAACCATGGCGTCAGCGTGTAGAGGAGAAAAGGAAGCGCGTCCAGGCAGTTGAGCCTGATCTGCGTTTCTATGCCATTGGCTGGGCAGTGGCTACATCCAAAGCAATGGCCCATGCAGACCGCTCCCGTGGGTTACATCGCCGGGAACGATTCGACTTGCATGGGCTGATCGACGACTGGTCAGGCGCTCTAGATCATATGGAAGCTCTCCATCTACGTAGCAAGATGTCGAGCCTCACTGATGACACACTTCAGTCTTTCCGAGAATCAGCAGCAAACGCCGGCCACACTTGTCACTCAACCAAGAATGAAACTTATAGGATTTGGTTAGGCATCCAGACACTTCTTCACGGAACCTCTTTGGACGACTGGCCGATGCAGGCTCCAGCGCGAATGTCCCAAGACGGTGCTACTTCTTTCGACCTCGAATGGCCATCATTCAAGGTTGATTGCATACAATGCCTCTTAAGGTACGAGTTTATGACCTTATGACTACATAGGCATGGTCCAAAGTTGCATCCGTAAATAGGTATGAAAGCAACTGGATGTTAGCCAACGCAAACGAGGATCCATATCACTATGGTCCCCCACCACATTGGCTCGTCGTGCTGTGGGTATTTTTCCATGATATTACTGGCGAGGACATTGATGAATGGCGGAAATGGATCTTACATTTTTCTGGTACCCATCTGAATGCATACACGAAATCTCTCGATGATTGGATATGTATGCTATCAGTCGAGCATCACCACCACAAGATAGAACATAAATACTTCTCATGGGTTAACTTCTATCCGGAACACATGCGAATAGGATGCACGTATCTCTGTGATCGTGACTGGAAACTCGCTGAGAACATCGTCAAATTGATGGTGTCCAGTGGAAGGCAACATAGAGTTCCGTCCTCAAAGCAGACAGATATGCATACGCTTATTGGCGCGCTCGCAATCAGCATATTAGAATCAACTCACGAATCCTCAGACGTGGCCGGATATTTCATAGAGATGATATCAGACAGCAATATGTGTCTCGCACTTGAAATGCTTCCTCCTCTCCAATATAAATGCACAGTCGAGGTAGTCGAGGACTTTCGGCAAAAGCTTCAAAGCTCAAATCATACATGTCATCGACATATCTCTCAGGATCTCCTTGGATTTTATGCAGTTTCATACTCCTTGCTCCATGATACAAACGATGTGCCAATGGTATCATTCAAATCTTGCAGAAAAAAACTGCAAACATGCATTCCTTGCAGGACGACTGCACTTTTAGATCTACTTCTAAATGACAAGGAATCAAGGTATTCCTCGTTATTTGTCGACAAAGCTAAACAGCGTAAAATGGATATTCTTATAAAGCATTTGGTGAGTGATCTTATAATTTTAGCTTCGCTTCCTTGATATCTGCATCTCATGGTTATCCAGGCGAATATAGCTGTGAAGAATAAGCTCCTGTTTTATCTTCCAGATCTAGAAAAATCAAAGGTTCAAATAGCTCTCATTACAATTGTGGGCTTGCCACTAACTGTTGTGCTCAAATACAGAATGATGAGTATGTTCTTGATGACGAACAACAGTCAGAATTGTAAGACATCCCATTTGTCCTATTGGAACTATCCGAAGTACTCAACATGCTTTAGAGATGATTCAAATCCTGTGGACACCGAAGACAGTGAAAATGTATCAGCTGAAGTGCCATCGTTGCCGGCTGTGGTAAATACATGCGTTTTCGTCAACTACAATACCTGCAGACTGACGAGAAATCTTATCAGGAGTATATAGACGTAGCTCCGGCTATGCGAGAGGCGTAAGCTTGATCGGTCTTCTCTTTTACTCAATCATCTTGATGTTAGTATAAGGACTCAGAGCAATGGAACTTGGATTCATGGCATGAGTTCCAGCATAGATGCTCCATCTCATGTCCTGACACAGGTTGACAAAAATTTCCCTACTACAATCGAGTCGTGAGTTAGAATGTTCCTATCGTTAATTTAAACATATTCATTGGATTAGCAGAAGAAACGAAGAAACTTTGTCACTTGACATAAACCCACACATGAATGCCTTAAAGCGCTTCCAGCAATCTCAATCGTCGCACAACTTTGATTCTCGCACTGCTGTGACCTCGATTTACCAAAGAGTTCATGGTGAAGTCAAGGTTACCGGGAAAGCAGAGCTTGAGCCCAGATTCCAACACTCATCGCGGATGGGGCCACTTTCATCATCGTCGAGGAATGTAAATATCGACCATCCATCATATTTTTAGATGTACTAACATAACAGCTGAAGGGATGGAATGCTTTCGGAAACTCACCAAATACGCCCTCTAAATATTTTCATTCAGAGAAACAGTTGTTGGAAATGGAAAGTTACCCATCTGCGGTGGAACATTGGGCCCACGAGACGTAAGTGGGTCTTGACAGCCGCTATCCTATCAAAATTCTGATCCTTTTTTATTGACAAGAAATCAAGTGATCATCTCTGAGGAGCGAGAAGAAATACCACAGGAAACGGTAATAGTGCTAGCTCCTAGGGAACGTGTAGAAGTTGAGCCTGAGCGAATGCAAGATCCTCGCGAGCGAGTCACGAAATCCAGCAGGAAAGGGGCGCGCACAGAACACAGGTATCCCAGGAAATCAGAGATGACGCGAAAGATCAAGGAGCACTTGATAGACCTCCTCGGTTCGTCCATTATTTCTCTTTCTGAAGCCCACCAACTTTTCATAAATATTACTTCAACAATAGATGAAATAAAAGTCCCACCACTAGGTTCGAGCGGCAAGCCACTACTACCTTGGACGACCCTCGTACGCTTGCTCTTCGACCGTGGCTGGGAGCTGGACAACTGGCCTGACGAAATCCCGCTGCCCGGAAGTGGAGGCGATACCTACGACGATAACAAGGGCGTGCACGGGCTTGATGTGAGGTCGCTTAGGCTACTATATGATGCCACGCAGGAGGAGGATGATCATCGACGTGTAGGGTTCCGCAGAGTTTCGAGGGATCGAAGCAAGAGACTGGATCGTGATACAAGAGTTGAGAGCAGGAATCGACTCCCGGCCAGTTCTGGAGAGAGGGAGTTCCGTTTTCAAGAATATTCACCCAGAACGAGTCAGGTTCATACAGCGCGCAAAAGACTGCATTGCAATGACGAGGAAGACGGTGTTGATGTGGCTCGAGATAAACGGCCAAGGTTGGAGGAGCGCTCATCAGTTGGTTGGGACCATTGATAGTACGCACCTTCGCCTTCATACAGATGGAGAATTCTGAGCGCACACAACGAAAATGGTACAAGGCTTGTAAATAGCACTGTATATCTGCTAGCAATCTTATAATTGTATTTTTTCGAGATCTGGACATATAGCTGTATATTTGCGAACAAAGCTAAACCGCACTACATCAGGGATCAAAAATAGATAGACACTGTAAGGAAGATCCAGGGGGACTGTATTTCACATATCGGTAGCGTGTACGTAGCCGTAACGAGAACTGTCTGCAAAATTATTGTTCACACTTCCAGGCAAATCAAAATGTTGTCGTGAACGCACGTTGCCATGAGAGAAGACAGCAAAACTAAAAGGTGCTTATGTTTCAAAGGCAGTGTAGTCGATGCAGTTCCTCTCTCGGGTAAATTGTGCATGAAATGGTGGTAAGGTCGCAGAAAGTACTGGGGAGGGACGATATGCCGGCATCGCATATTGGACGGCAAGGGAAACTGCGCAAGCACTGGATTTGAGCGCTAGCGCTCGATATGAGGAGCACCAGCCTAAGGCCGAAAATTTGACGTGTGACATTACAATGAGACGTGCATCTGACAAAGAAAGGGAGACACCGTGAGCACATTAACAGCTTCAAGTGGATCAGTGTCCCACTGTACGATAGTGTCCATCGTCCGTTACTCTGGTATGTTTCTTGCGCTAGCAATACAGCTTCCTGCTGAATCCTTCCTCGTCAGATTTATGTTATGGAGAAAGAATGAGCCCGGAAAACTACGCACCTGTAGTGTCACCCTCTAATCCCACTCGTCTGACTGCCGTTTCGCCTTCCCATACCGTGTTTTCTGACCACCACGGGGGCATCAACTCTCTCAATCAGAGCACTCTATCCTACACACAGGCATCTAATCCTGAATCTACGCATTCCTACGAAGCACGAACGGCATACGGCACCCTTCGAGATGATGAGGCTTTCGTGAACAGCGTGAAAGCGGGGGAGTCAGAGAACAACATAGCAGATAGGAGAATCAATTTCATGTGGACGACGATCTTGTCGCTTTGCAGATGGAGTGAAGGTATTGCACAAGAGACCTGGCTGCAGTTGCTAGAGGGTACTGACGAGGAGGACGACATATGGATGTGGGCGGATGGCGACGAGGAGTCAATGAGAGAACTGGAATGCAATCGGTTTTGTAGTATCACCGAGGAGCAGCGAAAACTTGCAGGTGCTGCCGTTGCCAAGCGGCTTGAGCGTATCCAGCATGGTGATACCAATACTGGCTCTGACAAGGCAAGCCAGATGGAACCATGGCGTCAGCATGCAGAGGAGAGGAGGAAGCGCATCCAGGCAGTCGAGCCTGCTGTGCGTTTCAACGCCATTGGCTGGGCAGTAGCCACATCCAAAGCAATGGTCCGCGCGGACCGCTCCCGTGGGTTACGACATCGAGAACGATTCGACTTGCACGGGCTCATCCGCGAGTGGGACCATCTAGATTTCCCGTGGTTTCTCCTTGACCAGGTCTCGAGGTACACTGATAAAGTTCTTCAATCCTTCCGAGACCCAGCGGCAAGCAGCGGCCACACTTGTCACTCAACCAAGAACGAAACTTACAGGATTTGGCTAGGCATCCAGATACTTCTTCACGGAACCTCTTTGGACGACTGGCCGATGCAGGCTCCAGCGCGAGTGTCCCAAGACGATGTTACTTCTTTCGATCCCGAATGGCCATCATTCAAGGTTGATTGTATACAATGCCTCTCAAGGTGCGAGTTTATGACCTTATGACTATTAGACATGGCCCAAAGTTGCATCCGTCACAGATATGAAAACAACTCGATAGCAGCCGATGCAAATGAGGATGATGAAGAGGATTTAGTTCGCTGGGATCCGCCACCATTTTGGCTCGGTATGCTGGCGGTGCTATTCTTTAACATCTGTTACGATAATACCGTTGATCAGTGGTGGAAGTGGATTTCAAAATTTTCTGCCGTCCATCTGAAAGCATACATGATACTTCTCGATGATCGGAGATTATGCATGCTATCAGCCGAGCATCAGCAACACAGGAGGGAACATAAATACTTCCCATGGGTTAACTTCTATCCGGAAGGCATGCGAAAAGGATGCACGTACCTCTGTGATCGTGACTGGAAACTTGCTGAGAACATCGTCAAATCAGTGCCCGGTGGAAGCCATACAGCTCTATCCTCAAAGCATACAGATATACGTGCGCTCTTTGGCGCGCTCGTGATCTCCATATTAGAATCCAACAGTGACGACGACTCCGAGCTAGGCGGGTATTTTATGAATGCTATTTTATCCAAAAATATGCGATTCATACATGAAATACCTCCCCTTCAACATATTCTTGGCATCGAGACAGCTGAAGATTTTCGACGGAAGCTTCAAAGATCAAATCACACATGTCATCAACACATCTCTTCGGATCTCCTTGAATTTTACGCGGCTTCGTATTCCCTGCTCCACAATACCTATGATGTGCCATTTGTACCATTCAAATCGCATGGTGAAAATCTGACAATGTGCATTGCTTGCAGAGCAACAGAACTTTTAAATTCGCTGCTCATGAACAAGGACTTGGAAGACCCAACTGAGGACGTATCGAGTTTAGGGTTTAAACGTAAACAGCCAAAATTCTCATTTTACCCCGACCCATTTAAGCACAACACTACACAAAGCCAAATGGACATTCTTCAAGAACATCTGGTGAACGAATATCTAACTCCATTTTGATTTTCCATCTCAAAATTACCCAGGCAAATATAGCTGCAAAGAAAGCCCTCCGGCTTTCTCTTCCTGATCTTGAAAAATCGAAGGTTTGGATAGCGTTCATAAGTTGTCGGCGGCCTGCCGCTTATAACACACTGATTTAGAACGACGAATATGTTCTTATGAACTCGGAAGAACGTGCTAAACTGTAAGAGGTCACATTCGTCTCATTGAGACTGCCCAAAATACTCATGGTTTTCAGGAATGCTTCGGATGCATCAGTTATCGAAAAGGAGAAAAGTTTTGACAACTCAGATATGCCTGGGGTTGAAGATGAAGAAAATACTGCTGCTGAGGTACAATCCTTGCCAGTCGTTGTAAACGTATAAATTTTATCCTCTATAATCTATGGGACTTACAAAGAAATACTAGGAAAATATTGTGATAATGCGAAATAAAACAGAACGGTTGGTTCTATCAGTCCTACGTTTTATTCCCAACATCTTATTGCCAGTGAAAGAAACAAAGAAACCGAGACCAGTGACGCGTATTCCGACAAAAATGCATCAGCCCGCTTCCAGCAATCGGACCATGATTTCTCAGCTATAACAGAACCGTGAGTATTCTCTACTCCACTTTTTATCCGGACATCTAACAGTTGATAGGAGAACTAATTCAGGAATGTGGACAAATGGAACTAGTTCCGGTACAGAAGCCCCAGTCCACTTTCAGCAGCAAACTGCCAGTGACTTCCCAGCTACGCCAATTGAATCGTATGTGCTAACCGTCTCATGTTATCTTTATTTAAATTTTCTTACATTATCAAATAGAATGAACAAAGCGGCTCCATGGATGCCATGGACGCATGGGACTCTGCATTCTCACAAGACCGTCTCAACACACTTCCAGCGACTAACTCCCAATCTGCAATTTACTCCTGTTGTCACCAGCCCCAATTATAGACCAGATGAAACGCAGATCACCATGCAAGCTGAGCTTGAGCCCTCATTGCAGTTCGCAGCGCAGACGCGGCCACTTCTGATATACACTGTGAATATGGAATTCCACTTATTATCCTATTCTCCTGCTAACAAGATGTTTGAAGGGACAATGGAATGATTTCGAGTACTCAACTACCTCGTCCTCTCAGTGTTCCGATATTATAGAAGGACATTTAGCGGAAATCCAGGCTCCTCCGCATATCACAGAAGTTTGGTCCCAAGATACGTAAGCAAGTCTCGACAGCCATGTGTCCAAAAAAACTGATCCTGCTTCTGCTCACAAGATCCTGCACGGAGATTCCTCTTGATCAACTAGAAGTAGAGCCAAACCATACTTTGCCAACTGCTGAGAAGAGAGTAGCAGCTACTTGTGAGCCAGGGGAAGATCCTCACGTGCGAGCATTGAAATCTAGCACGAATGCGCAGCGCACAAAACGTAGATATCCCAATAAAGGGGACATGACGAGAATGATAAAGCAATACTTCATCGATCTTTTCGGTTTGTTCTTTCTTTTTTCCTTGTTATCTGCCCCTACATTTTTTCTTATGCCCTACGCTTAGATATGAAAGACATACCGCTGCTAAGCAAAGGAGATAATCCGACGCTACCATGGAAGACCCTTTCTAACGTGCTCTCAGACTATGGATGGGAGCTATATAACTGGCCGAACAATGTCCCTCGACCGGGAAGCGGAGGCAGCTGCGACGACAATAAAGGCGTACACGGCCTCGATGCGAGATCACTGAGGCTGCTGTACGACGCTACGCAGGAGCCGGATGTCAGTCTTCGTGTAGGGTTCCGCAAGATTTCGAGCACTCGAAGAGCGGAGGGGCCTACGGGAGTTACCGGTGCCAGTGGGGACCGGCTTCCTTCTAGTTCTAAGTTTACAGAGAGGGAGCTCCGTTTCCAGGAATATGCTCCCGGTCCAAGTCAATCCCCCTATATGGCACGCAAGAGGTTGCACCATGAAGAAGAGGGAGAAATCGCTGACATGGGCCGGGATAAACGGTCGAGAGTGGAGGAACGTCCTTGAGATGAATAAGTAACTTCTGTCATAGCGCAAGGATATACATGATGAACACTATTGGATTCAGATAGACGTTCGAGGCAACCCGCTCATCCCATTCGTAATACCCTTCTCCACATCCTCTTGCATCATCTGCATCTACAACCATCGTACGTGAGTATACGGAATACACAACTTATCAGCTCACCTGAGAAAAACGATGCGGAGACGGAGGAAGTAAAGGGCTCTTGCCGTAGTAGGGCCGTACGGCAGCCATTTCGAGAATTGGATATTGCTATTTAGTAAGAAGATGTTAGATATTCCGAGGGCGCAGGTTTGAAAGAGCACGTACGAAAGCGCTGACAGGAGAGCGCAGGGAGGTGGAATGGCTTGTGTTGATTCTGGCAACTTCTTCTCGGTACATCTGGGCGAGTCTCGGACGGGCGTTGAGGCTGTATTACAGTTTATGTGCTATTGGGAAGGATAGTTCGGGAGAACGTACGATGCTAAGAAGGAATTCGAAAACACTATGGCAATATCATTAACATAAGTTTACTGTTTGGCAAAGCAGAACTTACAACGCGCCAGGACAGAAAAGATTCCGATCCAGATAACTTGAAAAACACGTCCATCAGCCAACTAATTACATGGACTGAAAGGAAGCTGTTATCACAATTATCACGCATTGTCAAGAACTGAGAATATTTTAATAAGCGAAGGGATGATAGAGAAAAACTTCTTCCTCACACAAACAAGAAGAGCGACTGCTCCAATACTTCAAGGATGCGTTAGAACACACGCTGCATTATGCTATTATTCGTTCCATGTACCTCGTTAGAAGCCCAGTCTCTGAATGATTGATGAGAATGATATGTACATTCATATGTTAACCGCTCACCTATAGACCACACCATAAGTCTATCCACCAACCGCGTCGTCCTAGTGCAAGACCAATATCACCAAAATTCCCAAAATCCCAAACACGAAAACCCAACGCACCTCTCAAACCCCGCCCCCCTCCACCTGCTCAAATAAAAACACAGCGCGCTCGCCAGCAGCACGTCTGTCCCTGCGCCGACGACTAGGATGCTCGTGAGCAGCCACGACCAGTGAGCGATGTACGCCTCGAGCGTGAGCCGGTGGAAGGCCACAACGGAGAGTGCGGTGCTCCCTGCGAAGCGCACGAAGGCGAGGAGGAGGCAGAGCGAGGGAAGGAGGGTACGTTGAGAGAATTTGTGGATGCGGTGGGAGAACCAGCCCTGCGGAGAAGATATGGAGGTGTATTAGGGTTTTTGTCTGGTAATGAGGAGGAAAAGGGACGTGCCTGTTCGATAGGTCCGATGAACCCGCTGAGAAGAATTGCGAGGTCGAGGGAGACGGGTGGGATGTCGAGCAGCTCAGGATGGCCGTATTGAGATATCGTGATTGTGTATAAGGCATGGCAGATGCACATAGTGTGGCCTAATTCCAGGAACCTGAGTGTGCATCACTCGTCGGTATAAAGAATGTTTAAAAGTCTCAAATAAATCCTACCATACGAAGGGTACCTACGGAGTCATATATCGCGTGTTAGCTGAGGTGAAATGTTATAGTGAATGAATAGACGAACGAGGAATCGCAGTATCTTGGGGTCCTTTGGAAAGCGGTGGACGTACACGTAAGTCTGGACAGTAACCAGCCCGAAGAGGAACGTCGATATGAGAACGCCAATTTCTATGGCGCCCAGAGTTGCGTTGGGGTTGAAAGTCCCAGAAATAAGAATGAATGCTGATCGCTCAGGGAGTGGTTCTAGAGAAGCGGGTTGGGACATAGTGTAGGCCTCAGAGGCAAGCTACTGCAATTAGTAGGAGAGAAGGATCATAAGCCAAAGAGGAAGAAACGAATGGCCAGAGAGCCCTCTTGTATGTCACCGGTTCTTCCAGGGTAAGACACTTCCGCGATATCCCGCGCAAGAACATGGCTATAAGAAGTTTAATCCAGCCTAAATCGGTGAAGTTAATTACTGCGACAAGCAGGGAAGCAGTTGCACAGTTCAGTTGCATAAAGAAGAGCTAGCGGTACTCAGGAGGGTGGTTACCGGAGAAGAGCAGTGGAAGAGCTGACAAGATGCCTATTAAAGCGCGTCCGGGAGCAGATGCATTATTCAAAGAAGGACGAAAGAGAGTTGAGCTCCGGTCCCGAGACGATAAAGTAACTATGCAGTTTCCATATAAAGTAACCAAACTTGTTCATGGTTTCTAGTAGCGCTATTTATTTTATATGCACTTCAAGTATTGCAGTTGGTTGTGTATTCCTCTCCTACTTCGTCATGCTTGTCGTCTTCCTTTTTCATGTCGGAGAGCCAAAGGACGATGGCAGGATCACGCGCCTTTGCGACGTTTATCCTAGCAGAACACGGGTGCGGTAGGTGGGTAGACAAGGGAGTTTGACGGTATAGCGTTTAAAATGGGGGTTCTTGAAGGGCCGCCGTTGGAGGACGCGGGGTAATGGCATGGGAGGTGATGCTGGATGCAGTGTGGGGTGACAGTGCGCCGTGTGAAGAAAGATGAAGCGGTGCCGAGTCGTGTGTGGCTGTGTTTGTGCGCTGGCTTAATAGCGAAGATCCCCTCTCTCTTCCCCACCGCCAGCAAGACCGCAAGACTCTCAGCAATGGATGACGGTACGTCCTCAGCATCCGCCACGGCGACGACGACCCCTTCACGGTCCTATTTTCTTCTTCCCGCCTCGCCAACCGACCAGTATACTGTACTCTCTGTCCAGCATCCCTTCACCTAGTTTCACACGCGCCTTTCTCTCCTTCGTTGGCTCAAGGCCG
Source organism: Nidularia pulvinata (assembly GCA_036937195.1). Taxonomy (NCBI): domain Eukaryota; kingdom Fungi; phylum Basidiomycota; class Agaricomycetes; order Agaricales; family Nidulariaceae; genus Nidularia; species Nidularia pulvinata. The sequence goes on from JASFDH010000380.1 coordinate 24,094, forward strand.
ACATGCTTGAGGTTACGCTCCATGTCCGAAAACAGCGAGCGCCAGCGGTGCATGCTCTCCAACACACCCCTTTTGTCCTCCGTTTTTCGATCATGAAGCGCAGCGCTGGCGCCACGACATTTTTCAGTTACGCCCTACTTCTTGTCGTCGTCACATCATCACACGGCCCCCTTCCTCGCTCACTCACTCACCTCCTCTTTGCTTGACCTCCGCACCGCCCATAAGTAACGACCTGACATTTTCGCTTCCCCCACCCTCTCTCCAGCCTGGCAATCCCAAGATATCGCTCCCTCGAGCAACGGCATCAGCATCCCTGCCCAGGAAGTGGGCATCAACAATGGGAGCGCCATGAATACCGACGAGCAGAATTGGAACTCGAACGCTGGGGGCCGCTCACCCGGTAGAGACCGGAATGGAGATGGCGCCAGACGCTCGAGGAGCAGGAGCCCGGGCGCTGCTCGGGATGGGGATAGGGATAGGGACCGTGGAGGGTGAGTAGCATTTTTGCTTGCTTGTTGTTGTGGACTGAACACAGCCTTGTCTAGTCGCCGCGAGGAGGGCGGCACCAACCCCGGAAACAACCTGCATGTCTCTGGGCTCAGCACCAAAGTCGATACTCGCGAGCTCGAGGCTGCCTTCGCGAAGATTGGCCGAGTGCGTACCTACTTTGCATACCCGCCTTACCCGCATTAACGCCCACCCTTCAGGTGAAGAAAGCCTCCGTCATGTACGACCCGCATACTCGCGAGTCCCGCGGGTTCGGGTTTGTGACGATGGAGACGGCAGAAGAGGCGGACGCCGCGATCACCGCTCTCAATGCGACCGACTTCATGGGCAAGACGATGAACGTCGAGAAAGTACGTTTTTGCTTTTCTTTCCCCACTTCTCTCTCACTTACTCACATGCACTCATCTACCCAGGCCCGCCGTGGACGCGCACGCACTCCCACCCCAGGGCGCTACTACGGCCCCCCCAAGCGCGGCGACTGTAAGCCCCCTTCTTTCCCCTCTTCAATGTTACCATCTAACAACCCCCCCAGTTGAGCGCCCCTACGATCCCCGCCCCTACGACAGCCGCTACTCTCGCGACTACGACGCGCGGGACGACCGGCGCGGCGGCGGGCGCGGGCGATACGATGACCACCGTGGCGGCGGGCGGGATTACGACCGCTCGCACCGCGACTATGACCGGGACCGGGACCGCGGTGACCGGGGATACGGGCGCGACTATGATCGCGGCGACCGAGGCGACCGTGGTGGGAGGCATGACGATCGGCGGTACTGAGCACGAATGCGTTGGGCGAAGGACATGTATCGAGCCTTTTCTCTTCTTTGCGTTTCGTGTTGGGTAGGGGTGGGGTACCAGCGTCGAACAAATATCCTTATTGGGCATAGTGTCCCCTCTGGATTTATCTCCCTAAAAAATGCCTTTTCGTGGTGTGTCGCGCGCCAGTGTGTGTGGCATGATCT
>JASFDH010000381.1:0-25531 GCA_036937195.1 Nidularia pulvinata
GAGGGCGTAAGGATGGAGAAGGTGATTAGTCCGGCATCGACGAAGCAGGCTATGATTGCTAGGGTAGGTGGTACTTTGCCTCTTTTTATGAAAGTGGACTCAAGCTGAAGTAATCGACTGGACGGTAGCCGCCCCCCGTTCTAGCGCTACACATAAACCGCTCCGTCCACTCTGGGACGTACGCCTCCAAAAACAGCATCCACCTCTCCTTCCCCGAGATCCTCGACCTCACGCCCTACACCACCTCCGGGTCCCTGTCCACCATGCCTATGGATGCCATATCCACGCCCCCTCCCTCACACCCGAGGAGTACAACTCCCACCCCAGGAGGGAGAGAGAGGACGGTGTACAGGCTTGCGGCGGTGGTGTGCCATTATGGGCAGCACTCATTTGGGCATTATGTTTGTTATCGCCGGAAACCGCGGGGAGTGGGGGGAGAGGAGAGGTGGGAGCCTCCACGGGTGGTGGATCCGCTCAGTCAGGCGAACGGAAAGCCGGAGGAAGAGTTAGAGGGGAACCCAGGGCGCCCCTTCGTCTTTGCAGATGACGATCATCTCCCAGGCCCCGGCACTGGCCGCGGCTGGCTGCGCATCAGCGACGATGCGGTGCGGGAGGTTGGGATTGAGAGTGTCCTTGCAGAAGGGAGTGGAGCGTTCATGCTTTACTACGAGCGCGCTTTGTTTCCTCCCCCGCTTGGGTCTGGGAGCACGGGAAGGGTGAATTGCCCGAGCAGCGCGTCGGAGGAGACGCTCCGACCCCAGATTAGAGTTGTGGGTGGCGTGGGGGCGGGGGAGGTGGGGGTGGGGATTAAGATCCCGGAGAAGAAAGGGGGGGAAGGGGAGAGGCTGAGTAGGAGCTTAACTGGGGGATGGGCGGGGGCAGGCGGGTTTGGAGGGTTTGGAGGGCACTCGGGGGCGAGGGTGGTGAGGAGCGTGGCGGCAGGACGGAGGCGGAGCAGCGCGAGTGCGACGCCGGAGTCGAGGGAGGGGAGCGTGGTTTCTGTGTCTCCGCCAGGGTCGTCTGTGGGGAGCATGGGCAAGAAGATGCCTCTAACAAACGGGCACACGCATCCCTCACACGCGAAAGTGGACGTGCTAGAGGACATGACGGCCTCCGCGCCTGCGCTTCTGCCCTCAAATTCAACTTCCACCACCAATACCAGCAACACCACAGCCTCTACCTCCACCTCAATTTCCACCTCCAGTAAGACGCCGAAGCACCGCAAACCCCAACCCCACTCGCCCAGCAAACTGCATCCCCCGCCGCGGATACACTCACCCCAGTCTACGCAGAAGCCTACGCAGCCCGTCGTCGGGCTCAGAATATAGTTTCCGCCCGCGTTCTAAACCAAAAGGAGGCCCCTCCTGCCTCCACCCCTCGCTCGAGGTATTTATCCCACCTCCTTATCCATATATACGTGTATTCCTAGTAGCCCATCCCACAACTCCGAGTCCCAGGGCCAGTTACCTTGCTTATATTCTTCCTCGCATCGCACACACACACACTTTCTACATGCATCACCCTCGCATCCAGGTTGTCCCAACACCCCATCTCGCTTTTTTATTCACCTCATTATTAGTATCCACTGCTGTCCAACTATACATCCATACGTCCATGCATATACTTATGCTGCATATCTCCGTCGTATACTCTACTCACTGCTTACTGTAGGCCGTGCGTTCGAATGATAAATTTCACTCATAATTGAATCGATGTCTCTAAAAATGGTCAGTCTATCAAAGTCTCCACAAAAGTCATCTCATTGGCGACTATTCGACACTGATTCAACATTCATAAGAAATAGAATACATAGATAGCGGAACTCGCAGTCCCCTCTTGTCTAGTGGTCAGAAATACATTCAAGGCTGCCAGCGCAAGGCCCTTGCTGGGGGGGCCCCAGTCATCATGCCTGCCTGTTCGTAGGCATCATATATACGCGTAAGCGAGCGTAATGGGGACAGATAGAGATGTGGTTCCAAGAACTTGAATGTAGGGAGTAGAAGGCGGAATCCGGAAGTACGTCGGTTGTCCTGTGTTGTTCCAATGTGTGTCTGGCGTGTGGTATACTTCAAGGCGGGGTAGGATCACCAGTAGATGCGGCGCTCGATGGTGCGTCGCCTGCTCGCCTCGCCGATGCTGGGGCGGGTGTAGACGGTGCGCTTTACGCGTGTGACCGTAGGGTACCATGCGTTCCAGACCTCGCCATCGAGCTGGACTTCGATGATTTGTCGGCCCTAACAAAAGAGATGAAATCAGCAATGGTGCGATGTGAGAAGACACCGGGAGGACGTACAGCATAGTCGATGTGCGAGCCGATGACGAGGCCCTCTTGGCGGCCTTTGATGCCGTGGCGGACAGCGACAATGTCGCCGGGCTATTTGGAGGTAGCTGTATTAACGTTTGGACCAGCTGGGTGCTGGGATTGGCACTCACAGCGATATCTTCGTTAGAGGACATGTTGCTTGTGGTTGGGCGTAGATTGGGTGTATGGGCGAGCTACGTAGCGGGGAACGACGATGAGCTCGATGCCAATAACGACGGCGGGGATGAAGCAATATTCTCACCTTATAAGTAGTCGGCGGGAGTCTTGAGATCTTGAGGGTTGAGAGTGAAGGAAGAAGAAAGTCAAAAAACGTGCGCTTTTATGGATTAGATGGGGAAGGGACCTGCAGGGTGGGAGGCGAGGAGAAGGTGAGGCAGACAAGGTCGACGCCACGAGGCGTTGCCTGTGACCCTATTTTTGCGTCGGTCCGCATTTGTACCCCTTCCGGTCTCGCCGCTTGGCGTGTGCTAGTACATTGTTCCCTTCCGCGTCAGACATCGTCGTCAAGCACTCTTGTGCACGAACGTTCATTTCCGTTCTGCTTTTCAGACACATTCAGTTTGCAAAATGCATAGCGTAGTTTGCACAATAATGTCAATTATAAGCAAGACATGTCGTTTATAGCGGAAAGTGCGCACTTCATTTCGAGAGCTGATGGATTCCCGAAGCACCTCATGTGAACCTCGAGGCGTCGCAGTAGTCCTGGAACGAGTGCATGTTTCATGATAATCAGCTCTGACGACATACACCCCGGAACCCACAGGACACCCCGAAGTGCGCATATGCTACATGATGATGATCATATATCAGATACAAATGAGAGCAGGGAGGAAAACTAGTAGTACAGCGATGAATTCTAAAGGCACGCGGAAGGCCCCACGGCATGCTCATCGACTTATCCTCCACCTCGAGGCAACCTTGTCGAATAAACTCCGGACAAGGTCGCTAATGCCCCAGGACGTATCGCCCTGCACCACAGCATCTCCCCCTCCCGCACCAGAACTGCCCACCCCCGCGCGTCCCCCATCCCCACCCGCGGAATCCCTCCCACCCATCAATCCAGAATCCTTTCCACGCTCAACTAACGCGTGCAAGATATCTTCAGCGCACCGCTCATACAGCCTCTCGACCTCCACGGACCGGATGTAGTATGGCCGGCGGACAGAATAGGGCGCGAGGCCATTGTATTTGCGCACCAGGGAATTGACCTGCTCTATAGCAGTATCGTGGTACGACTCTTCACGCTTCACCCACTCAGGATCGCGGAAGGCTTGGATGTCGCTCATCGTGAGCTTGCGTAGCAGCTCGGGGGGATGGGAGGTCGTCAAGACTCGAAGAACTCGCCGGATCCATGCTTGCCGGAGGATTTCGCGAAAAGAGATTACTGAGGCATCGAGCTCTGTGGATTGGATTAACGGGAGCGCATGAATAACGTAGGTTAGGAACTGACCTCCTTGTACCTCGACCCATGGAGGCGCGGCCCCGTTCCTCTGAACGATACGATTCATGAGAAACTCCTCCCTAGCAATGAACGGATTGCGTTCGTCCATCGAGGTAACCAGCGGCTGGCCTCTTCCCTTCACCGTCTTAAACAGTCCGGCCGAGCGAGCTTTCTATCATCGCAAAAGTCGTTAGTAGCGGTAGTGATAGAAAACAGACATAACCACACACCTCAATCTTATCCTCAACCAAGCTAGTCCACCCTTTCACGCTCGCAGGATTCACGCTCGCAGGTCCCCTCGCATGCTTGATCCCCAGTCTGTAATCCAGCGTCGACTCCCGCGCCTGCGTGAGCCTCCCCGCCTGCTGCGTCCTTTTCTTCTCCTCCCTCTCCTTCTTCAGGGCCCGCTCATCCGTAGCAGCAGCAGGCCGCGCCTTCCGCGCCGATATTGGCGGGGGCAAGCGCGCGAGCTTGATTGATGACTCGCTCTGCTCGGGCGCCTTGTATGTCGTGTGCCATGGGCGGTGGCTCTCGCTTGAGGGGAGTAGGGGCTCGTCTGCCCATGAGCCAGAGGGAGGGTACAGGGGTACGGAAGAGGTGGACTCATAAGCATAGTTCCTAGCAGGGGCATGCACACTGGGCGGAGCGCGTTTCAGCTTCTGCTCCGCGGACTGGATGGTCCCGCTCCTTAAGGGCTTGTACTTATCCACCAGCATGCGGAGCACCGTATCTTGTACACTCTCATCCCCGGTCCAATTCTCGTGCTGCTGCTCTAGGACGGTGAGGCGAGACGAGCGGGCGGGCGAAGAGGCTGCTTCGGCCTCTTCTCGTGCCGCGTCCGCGAAGAGCTTGTCGCTTGCGCTTTGGACTCCGGAATATTTGTGCTTGAAGCGGATTGAGGTGACATTTGTAAAAGTTAGACAGCGGAGACGAGATATGGAACGATGGAGTGAGGAGGTGAAAGTTGAAAGATGTGGTTTCATGCAGAGATTTGTGTTGAGGATTGTTTGACTCAAGCTTCTCAAAAGGTCCGTCGGCCCGCCCGGCCCAGTCTTCGGGATCTTTAAAAGCCATTACCACTACGAATACACATGTACAAACAAACTGCGAACCTCTTATTTTGACCGCGAGCTTCGAAATATGGCAAAATATCATTCCTGGTTAGCTTCGACTGTGGAAAAAATCGTGGACTTAGTATAAATGTCTTATATTATTTTTAGCAAGGATAAAGCTAGAGAACAAAAATTGTGTCTGCTTGCAGAGAAATGTGTGCTAGGTAACTCTTTGGTAACTCGGTCATTCTGACTCTCAGCAAGTATCTTAAAAATTAGTATATAATAGTGCCGTTTGATATTCATATGTCGTGTCACGTATCACATAACTTGAAAAATGTGAATATTGACAGCATCTAATCGATTATTGCCTCCATCCGCTCAACCAGTCCACACAGCTCCACCAGGAGGAGTGTAGCTCTGGAGATTGTTGTAAATGTTAACCTGAAGATGAAATAATTAATTAAATTTCAGGTATGAAATCTTGGAGACGTACGGTGATGCCGGGATCGCTTGATTTATAAGCCCCAGGAAGGGCAATCTTGGGGGGATTGGCACTTCCTCCACCGGTGATCTTGACTTGTGCACAACCTTTGACAGCATCATTATTCAGCTAAAAATTTGGTTTGAGAGAATAAACATACCGATGTAGAATTGAGCACCAGGATAACTCGAGGCGACGTGGAGAGCAATCTAAAAATGGTATGTAAGAATTTAAACAATGGTATTTCCCAAGAAAATACTTACGATCTCAGCACGGATCAAGTATTCGCCAGCGGGGAGCGAAGCAGGAAGGGTGAAAGAGTGCTTTCCTGTGAAATATCAAATTGAAATACAAAACAAAAAATTAAAGAAAGCAACACATACCATTGTTGGTGTTAACGACATCAGTAGCCCACTGCTGGGTGCTAGGGTTTAAGAGGCCAGATTGGTACACCTTGGTCCAGACGGTGCCTTGGCCGTTGAAGGAAGCAGCCGTGGAAGGTGCCTTGGCAACATAGACGAGGACTGGACCCTTGTGCCCGCCCGAAATGGCGTCTTCCCCAGTCCGTTGCGCATGTTGATGCCACTCGAGGCTAAGGAAATTCATAAGGAATTGTACTTAGCCAAGAATAAATATAATAAAGCATACGTGATTGTTGCACCAGCAGGAACGCTAGCGGTACCAGTGCTGCTGCCAGATAGACCACCGACATTGCATGTCAGGTCAGTTGAAGTGACGTCCGTAACAGGGTTATTGTTTGGGGGAATGCGGAGGAAGGTATTGTAGCCTTGATCAGCCTTTGAGAAAATATATCAGTGATTTGAAGAAATGAAGAGGAAATTTTGCACGTACACCGTTGACCCAGAGATATTGCATAGTAACTTTAAAAGATAAATTTAAGAACACGATCGGCGACCGGTAATATTAAATAAAAGATAAGACGCACAATGGGCATGGGTGAGAGCCGCCGAGGCGAGAAGAGAAAGTGCTAACTTCATGTTGAGTTAAAGTCTACTGGAATGGGAATGCCAAGGCGCCTTTATATGCGAATTAAATGGTAGTAGTAGACGGAGAAAAATGATAAGATGCTCCAGTGAGACATTTAGCGTCCGATACGATTATTGAGTCACTTGTGTCAGAACCTGCTGCTGACCGAAGATGACGCGGTAGCTGTAGTAAGAGGGACATTTGTCGGTCGTTCATGAACCTCGTTTCTAGGCTGCAATATGGAGCACCGTTAGTAGATGTGCCAAAATGTCTAGTAGATATCTGTGCTTCTTGCTTGGCGTTGAGGTTCTTTGCTGAAGATTGTTATTTCTGGAGCACTAATACTCCGGTCGAAGTATGGTTCTCGGGGAGAGCGGCCAATCACGAGAGAGCACGTGCGGATGTCGCAATGATAATCCGGGGGATTAGTGAAACGTCGTGGGATTCTATCATATCATGAGTCCACTAAGGCATAAAAAAATAAGCGTAATGGAGGAGTTAAAAGCCAATCTGCGCTCGGGAAAATGGGATGAGTTTTCCATGAACCCGCAAACCATTGGACTTCCTTGATCTCTGCCGAGTCCTGACTTTGTTTCTACGCTTTCGGATCAATCAAAGTCGTGAAATTTAAAATAAATGCATTTAACTTCATGACACACGATGCAGGCGGTATAATACAGCAGACTGTGTGTCTCATGAATATATTCCATGCTTCTTTTAAACTGTTCACCCAGACCAGACAGAGCCACCGGGGGCGGTGTAGCTCTGGAGGTTGTTGTAAATGTTGATCTGCATATTGTAAATACGATTAGCCCGTCTTATCTAAATTGAGGTAATTTAATGTTCCTTACTGTGATACCAGGATCAGACGACTTGTAGTCTCCGGGAAGTGCGATTTTGGGTGGGCTGGCGCTGCCTCCGCCTGTGATCTTTACCTGAGCGCAACCTATTTGAGAAGTGTTAGCAATAGACATTTGAACTGGTGAATTGACGGCGCAAACCAATGTAGAACTGGGCACCAGGATAGCTCGAAGCGACGTGCAAGGCAATCTATCAATCAATATTCGTTAATATAATTAGGATAGAGCAATGGTGCACATATACATACAATTTCAGCACGGAGAAGGTATTCTCCGGCGGGGAGGGAAGAGGGAATGACGACGCTGTGCTTTCCTACACGAAAGTAAAGATAAGGTAAGAATGGCTCTAATATGCTACTGATGGTTTAGCGACTTACCATTGGTGGCATTGACGACATCAGTGGCCCACTCCTGGCTACTAGGATTTAGGAGGCCTGATGAGTAGATCTTGGTCCAAACGGTTCCTTGACCATCGAATGTTGCAGCAGTTGAAGGTGCTTTGGCAACATATACCTGGACTGGGCCCTTGTGGCCGCTAGAGATGGCATCCTCGCCAGTGCGCTGGGCATGTTGATGCCATTCAAAACTATAGAGCATCGTAAAAATCAAGGAAGATTGATGGAAAATAAGAACGTACGTGATATTTGTACCAGCAGGAATGGAAAGAGTCTGGACGCCGCTACCTGAGAGGCCGTTCACATTGCAAGTGAGGTCGGTAGAAGTAACATCTGTCACGGGGTTATTGCTGGGAGGAACCCGAATGAAGTTATTCTGTCCCTGATCAGCCTACAGAAATTGGGATAGTAGGGCATTAGTCCTACGTCACTCGGACTTAGAGTTGAATAGCTACTTACCCCGTTGTCCCAGATGTACTGCATAGTGACTAGTCAATCAAAGAAAATTACTTGGCATGAATAGAAGAAGCAGGCACAGAATTACTTACAATGCGCATTGGCGATCGCCGCAGAGGCAAGGAGAGAGAGCGCGACCTTCATTGTGAGTCAAACTGGGGAATCTAGTGACGATGACGTTGGTCTTTTATATCAGCGTGCAGAGAATATCTGTGATTTAATTATGGTTGTTAAAGCGTCATGCACTTACCGTAGAATCGCACAGAAAATAGCTCACCTTCCGTAAAAATAGCCTATGCGGAGTAACAAAAATAGCTCAGCAAACTGGGTAAAGGATGAACGTACCTATGAAGACGGTGCCGAATGGCAGGAAACCCATGATGGCTGGGTAAACCGGAGCTGATATTATCCCATTGGACAGAATAGCTCCGATGTTGAGGCGAGAAGGATATTTATCGGATTTGGGTGAGGTTACTCTCACTTCTTTCTCTGGGTGAGTGATGGGGGTGTAAATACTGCTTGAACCTCGGATAGGTAAACGGATCAAGGTGAGGCATTAATGTTGCTAAGAGGTTTTACGGGAAATCTGGATGCTCCAGGATGATCAAGACGCACGGTCCCCTCGCCAAATTGCTGCCACCAGTAGAGCCTCCGTGGACGCAAGTTAAGTTCCGGCGATGATTCAAGTGACACCAGCCTTTACGAATAGCACGCCTTCTATTACAAATCCAGATTTCTCGCAAAGTGACTTCTCTCTCTGTGGTAGTATATTTCTGTATTGGTTGCCATTTGGTTGTGGAAGATTTTAGTTGACCAGAGCCAGTTCTAACTCACCGGTGCCGTTTGGTTAGGTTTCAGGCATTTAGTAGGAGATCAAATTTTCCACGGAGTTTCCCGCCCAGACAGGACACAGGCCACCACAGGACAAACCTTGCACTGTGCAGCTCAACGTCCACGCCCAACTCAAGTCCGACCTTGAAGACTACAATTCAGTTCAAAATACACTACGTGGATCTCCTATTTTCTTTACTTATAACATCCATATATCCTTGTGCAAAGTCTTACTGCGCTTGGTGAATCGCAGGGTGGTTGATTTCACCGAAAGCTCTAGTCTTACAAGTCAGTCCAGAACCACGACTCCGCACGCAATCTCTTCAACTTCACGCGGGAGAGGAAAAATATCAGAATGTCCGTGCTTCTAGAAACATCTTTGGGCGATATTGTCATCGACCTAGAGGTAGACGCGTGCCCGAAAACATGCGAGAACTTCCTGAAGCTTTGCAAGGTGTACTACTACAATCTGAACGCGTTCTTCAATGGTATGTTACCTAGTTGTTGTATTATAAAGTTTATGCAGACTAATCGACAATATTATACAGTATCAAAAGATTTCCTTGCACAAGCGGGTGACCCAACCGCCTCGGGGACAGGTGGTGAATCCATTTGGTCTCTCGTAGCTTCTCAATCATCCTCCAATGCACCCTCTTCTCGCTACTTCCCACCTGAAATCCTTCCCCGCCTCAAGCACACACACAAGGGTACCGTCTCTATGGCTGTAGCCCCGGCACTGGAAAACCACCAGGGAGGGTGCGGGAGCCAATTCTTCATCACGCTGGGAGACAACATCGACTATCTGGACGGGAAGCACGCCGTGTTTGGACATGTAGTGGAGGGTCTCGACACGCTTGATAAGTTGAACGAGGTGTTTGTGGATCAGGATGGAAGACCGTTCAAAGACGTCAGGATAAGGCATGTCGTCATCCTTGGTATGGTGCTTCCATTTAGCTCAAAGTTGGTTCTCGGTGACTTACAGGAATGGACTACGCAGATGACCCGTTCCCTGACCCACCGGGCTTGATAAAACCTCCCTCGTCGCCGACCCGTCCGCCGGACAATTCAACACGTATCGCTGAGGATGAAGACCCTCTCGCCACGCTGCCCGAAGAAGACGAAGAGCGCATCCGCAGGGAGAAGGCTGCTGCGGCCTCCGCACTAACGCTCGAAATGGTGGGAGATCTTCCCTTCGCAAATGTTCGTCCTCCAGAGAACGTTCTGTTCGTGTGCAAGCTCAATCCCGTCACACGCGATGAGGACCTTGAGCTGATTTTCTCGCGGTTTGGCACGATCATGAGCTGTCAAGTCATAAGAGACAAAAAGACGGGTGACTCGCTACAGTATGCGTTCATCGAATTCGATAAGCGCGAAGAAGCGGAACAGGTGTGTGTTCAGCTGTATTATCATCCTACCATGGCTCACACTGTATCATCTATAGGCATACTTCAAAATGCAAAATGTCCTTGTTGATGACCGTCGTATATGGGTCGACTTGTGTGTTGTTTCACACCTACGCACGTATGACAACGGATGATCTAACATGATACTTCACAGCTCTCAATCCGTTGCCAAGATTAATACCAGCTGGTCTAATAACATCACGCGTGGGGCGAAGCGCGGGGGCTTCAAAGATCAAGCTGGCTTTGGCGGGCGCGATGACCTCGAGCGCACTCAGCGCTACCGAGAGCAAGGTGACGCACCCCGGGCGGGCGGTGGTCGTGGCGATGACTATCGAATGGTATTTGACGTGAACGACCGGGAGCCCGCCTCACACAGACGCAAGCGGAGTAGAAGTCCCGATCGGGATGGAGACAGATACCGGCAGAAAAGAAGATCAAGGTCTCCTCCCGCACGAAATCGCGATAGGGATCGAGACCATGGGAGAGATATTCGGGAGCGCGATCGACGGAGAGACATGAGCAGAGATAGGCGCTCTGGGCGAGAGACACGTTATTAGGACAGGGAAACAGTTTGTCCGTGTTTACTCATCTAATTGCAGGTTGCTCTTTGTACCTGAGGCCGGTGAGCTCGCTGTTACGTCCGGCTAAGACGTCAGTTCACTTGGATGATAATTTCGTTTCAATTCCTGCATACCCCTTTTCAGTCCTATGCGCCGCCGCTACTGCTATGATTCATGCTTTCCTTGGTTTTGCCATGACCATTGACTCGGGATGCTCAAGGATCAACGCAGTGCTTTATGTGGCGCACTAATGATGCAGTTGCACTTCAACTTGATATCCTCCTTCCTTGTGACTGTTTCCCATCCGAATCATTTTGATTCAGTTACCACGTTTATACTGGAGGACTGGCGCTCTGCCGGAAAGCTGAGTGGGCTGTTTTTGGCTTCCCCCTGGTTTCACGCATATAAAACATCTTTTATATAGTTGCACTCTGTTCTTCCTTTTCGTCTCCTCTCATTCGAAATCATCACTATGGGCTGCTCAGCATACCAGTTTAACTCATCTGACGCTGATATCATTATCCGCTCTTGTGACAACACAGAATTCCATGTCCACAAATGTATCTTGTCAGTGGCTTCACCTTTCTTCCGCGACATGTTCGCCCTTCCCCAGCCTTCAAAAATTTCCGAAACGGTCCCTGTCATTCCTGTATCTGAGGACGCCATAACAATGGATGCCCTCTTCCATTTCATCTACCCAGTAGAGCAGCCCGCGCTGAATTGCCTGGACGAGCTCGTCCCTATTCTTGCAGCCGCGACGAAATATGATCTTTCGTCTGTTGTGTGCGTCCTGCGCAAGTTGCTCATTGCACCACGATTTGTGAAGAAGCACCCTGCACGTGTATATGCCATTGCGTCAAGGTTCGATCTAGAGGAAGAGGCGAAGGAAGCCTCGAGGCATACATTGGACATCAACCTCCTCGACTCGCCGCTCTGCGATGATCTCAAATTCATCACTGCTCATTCCTATCATCGCCTCTTGGATCTCCATCGTCGACGGGGAGAGGCGGCGATGAAGATCCTCTCTGTTAGACCTCCAGGCCACGTCAAATGTATGCAATGCAATGGGTCTGTATATTGTACGGATATCTCGCCTAAGTGGTGGCATACATTTGAAAGGCTAGCGAAAGAGGAGCTCAGAACGAGACCTACATCCCACGAAATATTCAAACTCGAATTCCTGGAGAATGTTGCAGTTGCCACAGAGTGTTCTAGATGCCCAGGAAGTATATTGGATTCCTGGAAGTGGCTTGGAGAGCTTAAGGCAGCTATAGAGGCTCTGCCATCAACGATATGAGCAATCGAGATACTTGGATAGAAGCGGAGATGAAGCATTTGGACATTAGGCATACTCTATTTTGATGGCAGAAGCCAGTTTATCTTCATTACATTACCTACTGTATATTTTCGGACTCGCCATGATCATGATTAGTTTCCTCAATTTAATTATCGGTACGGCAATCCATATAGGGAGATTATCGGGATTTTGGTTCTTTATGAACTGGTATTGGGAGAGATACGTTGCTACACAGAGTAAGCACATTCGGAAGGAGTTGAAAACCATAGTAAACTCGGGATTTGGATCAGGACCTCACACACTCAGCTTCACATCCGACAAGCGATCCTTTTCTTCAACGCTGGCTTCAATGGGCTTCTCTGAATCATTACAGGCTATTTCTTCAGCGTGAGTCTTGATGATGTCAACAACATTGTCACCGTCGAATAATCTAAAAATAGTGGAGAATAAAGATGGAGGAAAGACATGATGAAAGAGCTTGAAAATTCTTACGCAGCTGTTTCTTCCAATGTGCGCTAAAGATCCGGTCAACTTGATGCAAGGGAACAGTTGGTAAGGGCTCACATTCTTAGTCTCAATGAGGTAGAAGTAGATGAACACCAGTTCTACAGCCAACCAGGCACAATAGACAATCTATTAAATATTTGAACGCCACATGTGAGATTCATGATACATCATCGACGTCAGAACAAAATATTAGGGCGCGTACATAGTATCTCCACGCCATTCTGAACAACAATATTTAGATTATGAGCTTCAGATACTTCAAATGATGCGTGCTTACCTCTCTAGCGCAATCGGATTTACGTACCTATTATTTCACATAAATACAGCTTAGGAAGACGTCAAAAAAATACATACTGGTTGAAGACGAGAGATATCAGCAAGGAGAAGAAGAACACGGTGACGCCCTTCGAACGGAGGCTAGATGGTAAAATCTCGACGGTATAGCTACGATGACCATGCAATGAGATTAGCCATAGACTGAGGTTGAGTAATAGTATTAAGACTCACGTAACGATCAGTGGAGGATATCCCAACTACGGTGTTAGCGTTTAAGACTTCCGAAATGAATTTCATTTACCGGAAACCTACCGAATCTGTACAAGCATTCCAGTGAGTTATTGCAGAGAAGATTTGAATTTACTTACAAAAGCCAGTAAATATGACTATACAGAGCAGAGATCGGTTAAACATCGAATATTGCATTTTACAGGAAGCTCACATATCATGGCGATGAAAGCATTTCCAACAGCTTTAACGCCAGTTTTCGAGTATACTGAGAATAAAATAGTTTCCAGTATGCACGATAAGAGCATCCCTGCAATATAATCAGCGTTTGAATTTTACACAGCCCAGTGCTGGTGATCAAACGAATAACTCACCTCCAGTAGAAATCAGGAATAAAACCCTCCTTCCTGCTTTATCGCATATGGCAGAAGCGAAAAAGCTTATCAGAAAACTAAATATCTGAAGTACGCCGTTCTGAATAGGGGTCAATAAAATACGTAGGGATTGTGTCATGAAAGTTCTTACGATCAAAAGCTGGGTGGTAGAATCTTTGACTAGAATGAAAGAAGTTTTACAGGATATAATGTCCATAGAAAAAAACCGACCAACTTCCAATACCGTTGAGAATGATGTGAAGGTCTATGAAAGATTGATATTCAGAAAAAAAGGGCATTGAGTATAAAGTTTCATCAAGATTTGACTTACAATTGAATCTAAAATAAACTGTCTCGACCATAGCTAAGTAATCATGCGATTGATACTCACGTTAGTCCATTTCCAGACCACTCCGAGAACACCGCAATGGCAATAATGATCCGCATACGCCGTCTATTTCCAGGGGACTTGACTAAAGCGAGCCAACCGTTTTTTCTCTCCATTTGCTGGTCGAGATCAAGGGTGGCCTTTATTTCCCGGAACTCAAACTCCACAAGGGGATTTTTCCTGTGCATTATCAGTGAGCCTATAGGATCTATGATTGATTAGTTACCCATAGAAACGCGTACTCATTGCCCCTGGCGTGATAATATGCTAGGATGCCGAGTGCCTGCACATCTCTTGGTTCATGCGGAAGATGGCAGGATTAAAATACTTGAAAATGGAGACGAAATAAAATTTGGACCTTACTTTCCCTTGCTCATGAGCCACCGGGGCGACTCAGGTATAAACCATATTGCGAGTGCTTGGGTTAGGGTAGCCAGCCCTTGGACCGCAGAGGGGATTCGCCAGGACCAGCTGTTGGATATGCGGAAGCTCCCGAATGTCTTTTTTAACGCATGAAGTGTCAGAGAGAGATTTAATGCGGTGATGGAAGCGACTGACGGTCCAAGCCGCTCTGGTAAGTCGTTCATGCAGTTAGAGAGAAAGATAGGTATTAGGCGTGTAAAGGCAAATACACAATGCCTCCAAAAAGCCTTGAAGAGCCATTTTATAGAGTTAACAGGATCATTCAATAGTTATACTGAATAAACTTACAGTAAACTGTTATACACCGACGTAACTTTGCTCCTGTGGGCTAAAAATAAATTAGCAACAATACTAGACGTTTGTGATCGGAAATTGCAGTCACTCACTGGGATATGCCAGCTCGACAGTCAGCAGCGAAGAACCCAACGACGAAAAGGTCAACCCGAAGCCCATTAGCCACCTGCCATCCCAAAAACCTCATCTTTAAGTATACTGTGATGAAAATCAGTGGGAAAGTACAAGCCTAGCCCCAATGAACATATGCACATTCTGCGACGCCGTCTGCACGAACGTCGCTGCGATGATGAGGAAGACGCCAAACATGATGCTAGGTCGTCTGCCTAGGCCGTCGGCCATGTAGGGAGCGAAGGGGATGGCGCAGAGGGAGCCGATGTTCTATCGATGAATTTGCGATGTATACATGAGATGTTGGAGGTGATTCAGGACTTACCTGCATTGCGTTCAGTAATCCGAGCTATATAGAAATGAGCGGGAAGTATTTATTGGAGGTATATAGATGTCAGAAGGCGCACAGTACCACCGGTGGGGTTTTGGAAATCTTTTCTCCACTGTGGGAGGGATTGCAGACCATCTGTAGATATGTTAGATGTAATTTACATTTGTTGTAGAAGTAGTACTTGCTTATCATGGTTACTATAATCGACAATGGTAAGGATTGTGTTAATTTGAAATTAGAGGTCAAGTACGTACTATAGTAACCCTGAGTCGAGGGAGTTAAGAGTCTGTGGATCGTGAATATAAATAAATAATGATAATTCGATGAACGATTGGGACAGACAAAATTCCAATCCACAAGTTGAGCAAGATCAAACCTAAATGAAAATTATTAGTGCGAGGAATTTGGGGTATGCGAGAAGCAGTCACATACGTCGATTTTTGTACCACGGCTGAGGGTCGAGGAGGTGCTCGTAGCTTAACTTAGGAGGTCCACCGGCCATGATAGATGGTAGAAGAAGATAGGAACATTTGCAGAGACTTTCCAGCTTCTTTTATCAAAACGCCACGGAAAATAAAACCACATTGAGAATGCGGGGTGTCATAAAAGCCGCACTTAGGAAGGTCCCTTTGGTTATGGAAGGCCAGTACAAGGATAGGTACGGCCAAGAGACGGTATTGCACAGGAGATACTAGGACTCTAGGATAAGTTAGCTCGAGTTACGAGAGCTTTAGTCCAATCGAATAAGGGATATCAATAGGACAGCGGGAAGAAGGCCATGGTAAATGACGGGAATTCAAGCCTGGGAATAAGGAGACGGTCAAATGACTTGGAGTTATTTTCGTGAGCCAGGTTACATGGAAGCGTAATATTCACATACCTTTTTCTACTTTTAAGCTCTGCGTTCAGTTGTCTTGAGTCAGAGTATTTAGTAGCAGGAAGCGTTGGTCCAGGTTGGCGAAATGGTGTTCTAATATATCAGATTTGAAGGAAGGGTGCGTACTGCTGAACCGTCGCGGACTGGGCAGACACGGCAAGGAATACCTATGTATCCTTGCGGGGCAAAGAGGGAGTAGATTTTCAAGGATATCCCAAGTGACAGACACCACAATCAGGCTTCAAGTCCTTCACACAGAGATTCATCAGAGTCCTCTTGCCCAATGGGAGCGTATAGGACTCGGAAGATACCGAGGAGACAACCCCTGGTGGGAGTAGCTTAGCGCCAAACTGTACATTCACCGAAAAAAAAATCTATCCCTTAATGAGGCTGGATAATCGAGGTAGGAAGCGGGCCCTACTTGGAATAAAATTTTAGACACAGAAACGATGATATGAGAATAGGTACGGAAAACTGCAATCCAACGCACTAACTTTGTTCGGTTGGCCTATCAATAAAAGAGAATGTGCAATGATAGATTTTCTCGCTGGTCCCGCCGTGAGTATGATTCAGACCTTTGCAACTCCTAGAAAGGTTTCGCTTCAGACGCAGTGGTTAAAATGAGCAGCGCATCAGGCCGCCTAATCAAGCCAATGACTACAACAAGTTGGCAATGAAGAAGCAAGAAACGATGACCGGCGAGTCGTGACCGTGAGACGCAGGATAAGATAAGATAAGGAAGAGGACCGTGGTAGGATCAAATGGTTGTAGATACTCAGGCTAGCACAAGGCCAGGATGGAGAAGATCCTTCCGATAGTCACCCCTCTCTTACGTCCACGCGCGTCTTCTCTACATAAATAAGCTCGCAGTCCTTGTCACCCTATCTTCCATCTCCTTCCACCACTCCCATCATGGCGACTCCTCAGCTTGCGCACTTCAAGGCCCCAGAAATCAAGAATGAATCGATGGTGTGTACACTGTCCCATACCAACCCATACGCCTTCTTATTCTAAGAACAGAAAAACTACGCCCTTGGCTCTGAGGAGCGCACGGCCCTGCAAGCCGCTCTCTCCCAGATGGAACAGGAGCTCCCATTTGAAGTGCCCTGTGTCGTCAACGGCGAGCCCGTACGTCCCTTGACCTTTCCTTTTCTCCCCCTCATCCTAATGCCCCCTTAGGTCAAAACGGGAAACATAGCGAAGCAGCCCATGCCGCACGACCACGCAAAGCACCTCTGCACGTATCACGAGGCGGACGAGGCGACCGTCGCTCGCGCCATCGATGGCGCGCTCGCGGCGAAGGCGGAGTGGGAGAGCATGCCATGGCCCGACCGCGCGGCAATCTTTTTGAAGGCGGCGGAGCTGGCAAGCGGAAAGTATAGGTATAGGCTGATTGCGGCGACGATGCTGGGGCAGGGGAAGAATGTATGGCAGGCGGAGATCGATGCTGCTGCTGAGGTGCGTGTTTCGTACTTCTTCTTGGATGATTGAAGAAGGCTTATGGGTTTTTATCGTAGTTGACGGATTTCTTCCGATTTGGCGTCAAGTATGTCGAGGAGCTGTACTCCCAACAGCCCTCACAGAATGCCCCGGGAGCATGGAAGTAAGTCCTCTCCCTCCCTCACACAACCCTACACTCACCCCCACGAAGCCGCGTCGAATACCGCGCCCTTGAAGGCTTCGTGCTCGCCGTCTCCCCTTTCAACTTTACCGCCATTGGCGGTAACCTCCCGGGCAGTATGTCTCCCTTTTTCCCTCCTTCCCGCTCTCCACATACTAACACCCTTTCCCCTTTCCCTTAATAGCCCCTGCCCTTGTCGGCAACACCGTCGTCTGGAAACCCTCCCCCGCCGCCACCTACTCCAACTACCTCGTTTACCAGCTCCTAGCCGAAGCCGGTGTCCCCCCCGGCGTCATCCAGTTCGTCCCCGGGCCCCCGCCCGACGTCGTCCGCCAGGCAATCAGCCACCCCGCATTCGCCGCACTACACTTCACGGGCAGCACGCACGTGTTCAAGCAGCTCTGGAAGGACATTGCGAAGAACATTGATACGTACAGAGGCTACCCGCGAATCGTGGGCGAGACGGGGGGGAAGAACTTTCACCTTATTCATAAGTCCGCGGAGGTGAGGAATGCGGTGCATCAGAGTGTGAGGGGGGCGTTTGAGTACCAGGGGCAGAAGTGTAGTGCGCTTTCGAGGCTTTATATAGCGAAGTCTGTGTGGGAGGGAGGGTTTAAGGACCAGTTCTTGGAGGAGGTGGCGAAGATTAAGGTGGGCCCGCCGACGGACTGGGCGAATTTTATGGGGCCGGTTATGTGCGTCCTCCTTTGCTCCCTTGCTCCTTGATCCTTTCTGCGTTCTCCTTTCGCACCTCGTGCTAACGCCACGCACAGCGGCCGCCCGGCATACGACAAGATCACCTCCTACATCCAACAAGCCAAATCCGCAGGCGGCGAGATCCTCATTGGTGGCACAGGGGACGACTCGAAGGGGTACTTCATCCAGCCCACGGTCATCCTCACGAAGGATCCTAAAAGCGTGACGATGGTGGAGGAGATTTTCGGGCCGGTGGTTACTGTGCGTCTTTCTGCTTGCATTTTGGCTCGTGCGTTGTGCGGATGCTGATAAAGGGGGATGGGTGGTAGGTATATGTGTATGAAGACGAGGATTATGAGAAGACATTGGATCTGATTGACAGTACAACTGCGTACGCGTTGACTGGGGCAATGTACGTCTCCTTCCTCCGTTCTCTTCCTCCATACACTAACCTTCGCAACAGTTTCGCACAATCTCGCCCTGCCCTCCTCCTCGCAACCAACCGCCTGCGCAACGCCGCCGGCAACGTATACTACAACGACAAGTGCACTGGCGCCGTCGTGGGCCAGCAGCCCTTCGGCGGCGCGCGCGCGAGCGGGACGAACGATAAAGCGGGGAGCGTGGCGATTTTCTATAGATTTGTCAGTGCGAGGAGTGTGAAGGAGAACTTTGTGGGTGCGGAGGGGTGGGGGTATGCGTCGAATTTGGTGTAGGTGTAAGAGAGGAGGACAAAGACAAAGAGAGCGTGGTGGGGAAAGGTGGATAGGAATGTGAGCGCGAAGAAGTCATAAAGGCGGACACTTAAACATTTGTATCAGTAGACAATTTGTACCGTGTACTTGCACAGACAAAAAATGAAGACCATCTACTTGTTGCCTCAGACTTCGTCCTTCTGGCACACCGGGGAGCAATATGACGTTTCCTTGCAGCGGCTACACACGAGCAAGCGCGGCTTTTTCATAGGACCAGGCACATTTGTCGAGCCGATTTTCAGCTTCTGAGTTCTTCCATAAACATACCAACTTGAACATTTGACCAAGTTTACACATGCTACTCGCATAGACAATTGATTGGCCTTACTTTTACAACTACCTGAATCAGCGTCGTTTGGAACGGACGTGGGCCGGAAGTGCCTCTACTTGTTACATAGGACCTTGTGAACCTTCCAGTCTTCCCTCTGGCACACCTGGGAGCAGTACGGCGTCTCCTTGCAGCGGCTACAAACAAGCAAGCGCGGCTTTCCGGGCCCATCGCACCGAGCACATTTGTCTTGCAGTTTTCCCGATTTACTGAATACTTCTGCGACCTTACTGAAGACAGAACGTCTGGCACTCTCGAGGAAAGGGACGGCGAATAACGGCGAAAGAGCGATCCTTGTGACCAGCGGGGCTAGTTCCTTCCATTGGCTGTGGGTCTGCGTAAACGTGCCAAGATTCTTGCCCCTCTCGCATCCACAAATAGGGTCCTCGTAATGCTCCACAGAAAGCGGGAATCCTCCTGAAATGTACTCGCAACTGTCCAAATGCTTCCACTTCCGGCAACGCTCAACAATCGCAGGGAGGAGATGTTTCCAAGCGATCACTTCGTCTTTGAGCGTAATGATTTCAAGAGTACCGTAAGCGGCGAGCTTGGATAAGGCTGGTGCAATCCTCTGCACGATTGAGCTTGTTAGACAAAGGACGCAAGCGTCTACAACCACTGTGCGCGACGCCAAGTCGAGGCGCATGTCGTTCACAAAGATGAGAGTGTGGATTCCACCGTGCTCGGGATCACAGAGGCCGAAGATGCGAATACGCTTGATATTTGAGATCCCAGAACAGCCGAAAAAAATGGCGGCAATGCTTTCCTTCATATTCACGAGAGTCCCACGATCAGGTTGATTTTTTGATTCCTTCGCCTCTCTCTCTCGGTCCGAGAACGCCAAACGCCAATGGATTGGAAGCCACTCTAACCGGGAAACATCGGACATATCTAAGGAAGGAAGACGATCCAAGTTCACATAGTGAAGGTTCCAAAGGTTTGGTTGCTGATCGTGGAAGCTGACAGGAAAAGGTTGCAGCGTGAACGGGAGTCCAGAAGTGGTGACTGGGACTTCAACCTACGAAAATCCATATTAGGGTTGATCGTATGTGTAGATTCGTGATCAAACTCACTTCGACATAAGAAGATTTCCTTGCGATTCGTAGTTTAGAGCAACTCGCATCCATGGGAAATGGGTAATGCAGTTCCTGCCGGAAGATGCCAATTTTAACATTGATTTGAAAACGCGAAACTTGCGTAGTTGTTGCTGCTGCTTTGCTGGAAAGAGCATCGCGCCCTGCAGTATCTGTGATATCGGCGCGAACAATGACGGAAGTAGCCTCTGCAGCACCATTAAGGACTATAGTTGTCGTGGCGGGGCAGTCATGATCAGGGACCACCGCTGCAAACTGAGTAGTAGACACCATCTGGACCCCGTTCTTATTACGAGGACGTTCACGCATGACATGTACATGCCGTGTGTCCATTAAGGATGCAAAAAATATCTCCAAGAGGAAGCCCAGTTTTGCACTGAGCCTCAAAGTGCTTGCAGGCGTGCTGCGAATAGACAGGCCAACTCTCGTCCGGGTTGGTTCAACAGTCAGCATCCAAGAAGGGACGAGAAACGACACGATTAATGGGGAATTCCCGTTCCAGCCTTTAGGGTCTTCAGTGATAGAAGCATTCTCCCCGAGTGAATTCGTAACCTGGAGTTTTCCAAACATTACATCGATGGAAGAATGTATATTGTGGAAAGTTGCTCCCTTGGTCTCGCACTGAAGTATTGGCGTTTGTATGTCGTCCGGATCCATATCCTCGAGAACTTTCAAGCATTTCCTCGGCACCTCGACCACCACATACACTACAGGAGGTACGTGCTCCCATTTCTGGAACGGACCACGGGTTTCTTCTACTTTCAAGCGAACGAAATTCATTGTCATCGTATTCACAGAGAAGACATCATAGTGATGCAAGGAACAACAAAGATCTTGATAGTTGTTCGACCCCATCAAGAGCGTACGGTCGCATTCCACATAGAAAAGGAAGAGATGCATGCATCTATCCCAATCAGTTTGCACTCTACTCTTTATGAGTTGAAGAAAGATGGCTAAACTGGCTCGCGTATAATGGACATTCGAAAGATCCGTAAATGCGTGCAAATTAATGTTACTGAATTTGGTAGCCAAATTTTCGTCTGCGAACATTTTTTGATACACTCCAAAAACGAATTTAGCCAGTTGATTGCAGTCAATTTTGAGACGGCAGTCTCTAGGAAATGCCAAAGCGTCTCCTACAAACATGCGCACAGTGACGGAGGGAGAGGAGGATTGGCCGATGATTTTTTCCCTAAAAGCGGAGCACCAGGCATTAAATTGGGCTTTTGCAGATTTGACCAAGTCGTCCATCCCGGCAGCCGCCTTGGAGTGTCCTGCCTTTATAGGGGCAAGTGCGAGAGCTAAATGGAAAGACAGAATAGGGTCGGTCACGTAATGAACATTAAATCCCCGACCAGATCTCGAAAACGCAAATGTGGGATTGATGTGAGTCGCAGGCTTCGTCATATTGTGACGCCAGTTGTCCAGAACTGCCGGAAGTGCTGTGCTCCTAAAGTTGTCAGATCCATCCACAACGGACCGGCAGAGCGGCCGGCCGTAGCCATTGCAGTATCACGAAAACGATTGAGCACGTCATTCATCCCGGACGAGAACGACGCCTTTAAATCAGCCTTTTCATCTGACGAAAGGCTCGCGGATTTGGCATATAGATTCCAATGATGTCGAATTTCTAAAATGAATGATCTGTCGTGAATTTCAGAAATATCCCGTACTCCGAGGCGTTCCAAGCTTCGATACTAGCGGATTTATTGAGAAGTTTCCTGCAGTGAGAAGATAGGGGTTCCAGAGAGTCTTCATCAAGGTAAAAGTGATAGAATATGTTCCATACTCTGGCCAATTTATCTGGCGAGAAGTCCGCATCAGCAAGTAACGTGTATAAAAGGATATTGCGAGCTATCATAAGTGCTTCAGTTACCACGTTCAGCAACGAAAGATCTACCGGTACTGACTCAGAATCGCTGGCTCAGAATCACAACATGTGAAGTCCAAAGTTCTCTGAGCTATAATCCGGAAATATCAGGCACTACTATCTGTACAGCGGAGAGGAAGACACCTACGTGCTCCTAGATCGGCAAATACTGTGTACAAAATGCTCCTTGGATCGCCACATCCAAGGAGAAGGATTTCGGCAGGGTCATCTGGCGTGAGACCATCTGTGAAACACATAGCAGGGATGTTGCCAATGGGATAGAAAAAGGTTTTCTTTGGCCACAGAAGAGGGTGTGACATTTTGAGGAATGAGTATTATTCGCTGGGTCGATGTAGTGGTAAATAAAACGGCTGCCCTAGGAAGCTGAGTATTTAAAGAGCACATAGGATGCCGCATGGTGGTTGGGCGTCTGTACCCCTACTTCTCCGGCGTCTGCTGAGTAGCTGCGGACAACGAAGAAGCCAGGTTTAGCTTTGCATTTAGCCCTAACAGCAGGTCACATAGGACGGCTGTTTCAGAAGGTAAGCAAACTTTGTTCTGATTACAGAAACTTGGCTGTGTTATTTTCAGGAGTGAACGCTGGGGAAGACAACTGCAGGCCTGATTTTGTAAAAGCAATTAGGTCATGTGGAATTCGCGGAACAACAATTACTTGACTCGTCTCCATTCCAGTCGTTGCAGAAGATAAAGCGCAGAATTGATTGAAGTCGACCAACTGCGAGGCCCACTAATGTTTATATCTTGTTCATCGATTGTCGTTATAATCACGGGTTGTGGGTCAAATCTCGTGGATGGTGACGAGAAGCTAGGATTGGAAGCAAGCCCGAAGATTTCGAATTACGACAACTGAGTCCACCCACTGTAAAATAAACCTTGGGCCTCTTAAAGTACCTTCAAGAAACTCTTGTGATGATTGTCTAGTAGCTATTGTTATAATCATCAGTTGCGGGCGAGATGGTGATGGTGGATATCGCTGATGAAAAGCTATGGTTGTTGTCTCTTGTTTTCCAGCGGCTTCAGCGACGCAGTGCGTGGGACGGGCGTGGTGGCGGTACCGTTAGCACAAGTGTAAAGGTGTCTCCTCGAGTCAGTCCTTATACTCTCCTTTTCTCCTTTTCTCCTATATCCGCCATGGCTCCCTCCGCCATCCCCGTGAACAACTTTGCGGCCATGCCGCCTCGAACAGCTGATCTTGACGAAACATGGGCCTTCTTGAACGACGGCGTCGACCATATCATGACTAAACTCGAGATGGGCTTGTCATTCTCCGACTATACGAGCTTGTATACTACGGTGTACAACTATTGCACATCAACGAAGATGCACGGAAAGCTAGAAGGCAACAGAAGTGAGTTTAATACGTCGTGTGCCGCTCAAATTCTGAGACTGTTTTTGTAGCGGGCGCTAACCTGGTGGGCTCCGACTTGTACAATAAGCTCAGTGGTTACTTCGTTAATCACTTCAAACCTATGATCGAGGTGAGTATAGTGGTGCTAGATCCACAATTTCCGCTGAATATTGTCTGTAGAACACAGACGCCCTCCAAGACGTTGATCTACTGCACTACTACGCCAAGGAATGGGATCGCTATACGACAGGCGCCAACTACCTCAACCGATTGTTTACATACCTTAATCGATATTGGGTGAAGCGTGAACGAGACGAAGGAAAGAAAGGAGTATACCAGGTGTACACGGTTCGTAGATTCAGTATGTTTCATATAGTCATGACTTATGATAGGATGTGTATTAGCTCGCCCTCGCTCAATGGAAGAGTCATTTTTTCATGCACATTCAGAAGGATAGCGGAAAGTTGGCAGGAGCCGTGCTTCGCATGATTACCCAACAACGTAATGGCGAATCAATAGATCAGGGTCTCGTGAAGAAGGTGGTGGACTCTTTCGTGTCTCTTGGTCTTGACAATGCCGATCCGAACAAGGAGTGCCTCGATATTTATAAAGAGCACTTCGAGTCGGCGTTCATCGAAGCTACGGATCAATACTATAAGAAGGAATCTGAGACTTTCCTTGCCGAAAACTCTGTGTCTGAATACCTCAAGAAGGCCGAGGCCCGCCTGCGCGAAGAGGAGAATCGCGTAGAACGGTACCTGCATACTAAGACACGCAAGGAGCTCGTTAGCAAGTGTGAGCATGTCCTTATCCGGGAGCACGCCGAGTTGATGTGGGAGAGCTTCCAATCATTGCTTGACTTTGACCAGGACGAGGATCTGCAGCGCATGTACGCCTTGCTTTCTCGCATTCCAGAAGGCCTCGAGCCTCTGCGGAAGCGTTTCGAAGGGCATGTGAAGAAGGCTGGTCTTGCGGCGATTGAGAAGTTGGTTGGCGCCGACGGCGCTAATGTGGACACTCTCGACCCCAAGGCTTACGTCGACGCGCTGCTTGAGGTTCATCACAAGAACTCGGAGACTGTCAACCGGAGTTTCAAGGGTGAAGCTGGCTTTGCCGCTAGTCTAGACAAGGCATGCAGGGAGTTCGTCAACCGCAACGCTGCTACTGGCACTTCATCCTCGAAGTCGCCAGAACTACTTGCCAAGCATGCCGATATGCTTCTGCGGAAGAACAACAAGATGGCGGAGGACGACGATCTCGAAGGTGCCCTGAACCGCGTCGTATGTGTTTCCATGTAGAGTCACGTTTTTATTGTTGACATCGGGGCTACAGATGATCTTGTTCAAATATCTTGAGGACAAGGACGTGTTCCAGACTTTCTACTCCACGAAGCTGTCCAAGCGCCTCATTCACGGTGTCTCAGCGTCCGACGAAGCGGAGGCGAGCATGATCTCGAAGCTGAAGGAGGCTTGCGGTTTCGAATATACCAACAAGTTGCAGCGTATGTTCACAGGTTAGTCATTTCCCTTTCATCTTCCAATTACCTTACTGAGATACGCACAACAGACATGGGCCTCAGCAAGGATCTCACCGACTCATTCAAGGAGCGTATGTCGCAGAACCACGACGATATGGATATCTCATTCAGCATCATGGTGCTCGGCACCAACTTCTGGCCGCTCAATCCTCCTAGCCATGACTTCGTCATCCCAGCTGAGATCGTGCCGACATATGACCGTTTCCAGAAGTACTACCAGACCAAGCATTCCGGGCGAAAGCTCACGTGGCTCTGGAACTACTCCAAGAATGAGCTGCGCACCAATTACACGAATCAGAAGTACATTCTCATGACGAGCTCGTACCAGATGGCGGTGTTGCTGCAGTATAACCGGAACGATACCAT
>JASFDH010000382.1:0-25526 GCA_036937195.1 Nidularia pulvinata
GGAAGAAGAATGTGTCCATCCATAGAGCAAGGACATCTGCATCTCATGTTAAGTACCCGGAATCTGTATATATCGTCAATATGTAGGCCTTTTCCAATAATGCCTTCCTCACCTGCTTAAAGCTAAGCCCATTATCATCTAGTTATCGCATTTCATTGCATTCGTCACTCGCATCATACCCAGGCAGATGTAATATACTACTCAATTATTCATGGCGGATCTCGGTTCAACAAACTATATGACATTATTTTACTATTTGATGAAGGTGCTTCATGACTCCACCAACGCTAGCAAGATGCCTCTCTGCGGACTCAAAACCTATCGTATGAGGTGCACAACTAATTGTCAACGCTAGTCGAAAGTTGGGGTGACATGGATGCTTCCAAGAATTGCTGAGGTTCGTATGTATCAATATAAGGCTATTAACGTTGTTTGAATATACCGAGGAACTTGCCCCGCAATGCTAGAAAAGTTTGTCACTTTGAATGCCGTGTTACAGTCAACGCAAATTCACTGGTATCAACTCCCAAGACAAAACTCGCGCCCGAATTACTTATAGCTCAGTCCACCTCTCCACTTCTACAGACTTCGTCCCTGAGTATCGGAATAGAACTAGGCCCGTCGTACAACAGATTGCAATCCACTCACCAGCAACGAGCAAGTCAGTCCAATACGCCGCCATCATCCAACCCTTCTTCATTTCTCGTGCCACGCTCTGCTCATCTTCCACGATATCTGGCCTTTCGGCAAGTCCATATTCTCATGGCTGGGCATGAACTACACCCGGTGATCTCCCCCACTTCCGTAGTGCCGTCAAAGATAAACGAAAGCTCCTCAGGAAGAACACCATGTATCTGTTGTAAGCATTCACCCAGCCAAAAATGATTTCGTAAAGTTGAGCTGGCGACGAAGCTCGACAATGTGATTGTCGACATCGTTCTGATCAATGACGAATCGTGCCTGTTCTAGACCGAACTTCAAGAAGCCCCAGCAAATATCCCCCGCTGGAAGGCTCTCGTTCCGGGTGTTTCCAACGTACACAGATCCAGTCTTACTCTCATTGAATTTGAGCCCGACCCCAAGCTTTTGCGCACTTCGCAAGATTCGAGTCCCATAGCCACAAATCGTCATGCATTCGATGCAAGAACAGCCTGTCGGCCTTCTGGTTGACAGAAAATTCCATTCCGAACAGAATTACCTCTGGGCATACAACGTTCAACGCGTACCCAATGGGCGTACCACGCTGATGAACGCGTACTTCTGTTTCTCCTGAAAAGCGAAGAGGAGCACGAAGGAATGTCTTGAAGAATGCCACCCAAGAATCTAAGAAGCTAAAGAACTCAAGGGTGGCCAGTGGCCACAATAGAAGCATGGGAAGGGAAAGGCCAAACCATTCCAAATCTAAACGAACGATTGTATGGCTGCGGTGGAGTGCTCTGTTGAGCGAACACTCGGTAGTCAATATGTGTAGTAGTTTCTGTTTGATAGAAACGGGCGTCAGTGGCTTATCGACGTCCTCCCCATCTTCGTCCTCTTCGTCCTCAGGTGCATCAATCAAGTCATCGGATGCCTCGCTGAGTCCGACATCTGGTTCTGAAGGAAATGATCTTTTCGCATGTCATTTCTTAAGTTGTCGATAGAGCCCTCGTCGTCTACCTGCCGAGTCCAGCCCTCCTTCTCCGCTTGTGCTTGAGGAACACGCGTTCATTTTCACACTAGCACCTTGCTATGTCGTACGTGTGTATCAGTATCATGGCTTCTGTGGGTCCAATACACCTTAATCGCGTTGGAATCGAGGCTATTGACGCGCTTCCAAGCCATACAATTTGGGGAAGAGGTTCGAAAAATCGATAGGTCTACTACAGACCAACGTAAGTAAAATTGTCTCTATACATAAACGAGAAAAGCAAAAAATGTCGACTGCCTGTCATCGTGCCCCTCCCCGTTAAATTTGATTCAAAAAGGCTTCGATTGGATTGAATTTGAGGTACCCCTTCGTAGTGGCACAACCCAGCGTTCCACTGAAGACCGCGCACAGTTGCGCCTTCTAAAAACATATACCTCTAGATTGAAAAGTGATTCGGACTCCGAGCAACGACTTGACGAATTAAGTGACATGAAGCTTGAAGCTGAATCGGTATAACGGAGCCGTCATGTGACGGTAGCAGACCTGTCACGACTTAGTGTGGCCGACCCGGCTTTGTGTCACCGGAGTAACGGGCACTTCAGGCTGTAATGAACTAGGTATTAGTGGGACAGATAGTCCAACGGTTGCGCTGTGTGCAATTCCAGCGTGTTCCATTTTACCCGGTCGTTACATTTGGTGGAACATGAGTGTTTGTGTTCGAGTCCCAGTGCAGCCAAAAGATATTGGGCATTTGGATACCCTGGCCTCGATCACGAGGGGGGTATGTGACGGTAGCAGACCTGTCACGACTTAGTGTGGCCGACCCGGCTTTGTGTCACCGGAGTAACGGGCACTTCAGGCTGTAATGAACTAGGTATTAGTGGGACAGATAGTCCAACGGTTGCGCTGTGTGCAATTCCAGCGTGTTCCATTTTACCCGGTCGTTACACGGTGCATTGGGCCTCCGACTTCCGAAGTTCAATTCAACTTCTCAAGCTCGTAGTTAGAAGTATATGGTTGCTATTACTCAAATCACTGGGCAGATCTCTACATTTTATGTGGCCCTGGTGACTGTTCTCTATGTAAGTTCGTCTTCGAAGACGTTATGCACGTCTCATTAGCCTTTCATGTAGACCAATGACCAATATCTGTATAGGCAAATCCTTTTCTCTCCCCCCCAACGCGTCTATCGAGGTTCTCTCCATTATAATCACCAATCCATCCCTATTTTCCCCGGGATCAATAGGTGTAATTTGGCATTCGAGGTATGAAACCTGCCGTGAAATCTGCCATAACGTTTATCACCTTTTTCTCAACTCAATTCTTTGTTGGTAAAGCCAGTTGCTCTTTCCTGGTGATATCATACACATCGCACTTTCACGCTCTCTGTAAAATGCATCCCCATATTTCTCGTCTCTCGCTCACCTCGATTCTCCTGTGGTAAGGCCTTTACTCTTACTGGCTGGTTTTGTGCACACCCTCATCATATTTGCACGGCTAAGGAAGCGTCCGGTCTTTCCTACTTTCCGGCAAGGACGGTATATCTTCACAGGTGACTTTTGTATCGTTTCGACCGATTGTTCACGTCACGCATCACAGAGAGCCATGGAATGAACGAATTCGTGTTTCGTCACGCATCACAAGCAGCCGTGAACATGCGCAAAATCGGTCAGATAAAGGCAAATTTCATTTTTTTCCTCCTATACTAATAT
Organism: Nidularia pulvinata; assembly: GCA_036937195.1. NCBI lineage: Eukaryota > Fungi > Basidiomycota > Agaricomycetes > Agaricales > Nidulariaceae > Nidularia > Nidularia pulvinata. The sequence goes on from JASFDH010000382.1 coordinate 3,340, forward strand.
TTGACCAAGATTAAGCTCTATCCAACTTCAGAGCAACCCTATAGCAACGTGCACGTTGCAGAAATTTCCAGACTTTTTTATTTATGAGTTTCAAGAGGTAAGTTGACTTTGAAAATGAATAAATTTTGACCGTCACACATCACAACCCAGTTTGAACACCCATCGAATGAACAATTGGCATCACGCGTCACAATCTGTGAAACAACTGGTCGAAACAATAAACTTCAGCATTTTCAAAGCGGTAGCTTTTCTCCTCCAGAGAGACATTCGGTAAGGCATGCTTCTCTTTCTCTCGAATAACAAGTCAGCCATTTGTGCGGGCTTTTAGGACACACAAACAAATCATTTTCTGCTTTCCCTGGCGGACGTTGTATTTCGGACAGGTGGTTTACACGTGGACTTCGTATCGATCGGTACCCCAGTCTCTCCGTATACATTCTGGACCTTGCACCCTTCAGAACCCACACTGTTCATTAGTATCAGCTGAGTACAAATTAATTCTTCCCAGAGCTAAACATTAATATGACCAGGACAACGGCTGCGTGTCTTATCTTACACCAGTCGTTGGGTAACTATTACTTCAATCCGTCGTTTGCGCAATGAAGATTTTACTCTGTTCCATTCAAACTCACGATTTTTTAAAATTTCGGTTCAAGCTTAGAACCTAACCGCAAATTATTGCTCTATATACCCTTTATCTCGTTCCAATGTATATACTATCTGAAGAGTTTCCATTTGCCTTCACCGAGCGACAATTGAATTGCTAACTCCTCTGGAACAGCAGTTCATGAAAATGCATGTGGCACTTTCCTCGGCACCACAAACTTTTCAGCACTTCTAAAGACCACATTTTTCGTACATCTAACGGTAACAATAAATTTAGATATCTCTTTCGATTTTCATGCTCACTGGCTTATATAGAAGAGCTTCTTAGCACACAACTGAAGGTCGCGGCATTAAATTTTCATAAGACCTGCCAGCTTTACCGATTGATCAAAAACACCTAATTTCGTTGCAGTAGCCGCAAAAAGGTACTGAAAACCCAAATGGCATTTTCGGTAACCTCGTTTGGTGCGTCAATTATTTAAATCTTTGGTCGAGCAAGATATATATATTCAGCATCTTGCCGACCAAAGTTAGATTTCTGTCTGCGACTTTTTTGGAATCCGAAGGCCTAATTTACACGACCCACTAATGTCAGGTGCAAGCTCGGTCAACCAAAGTACCTCGCGGTGTTAACTCTGTTTGAGTTGATGCAACCCGTGCAACTCAACATGATATCAGAAGGCCGGTGCGATGCTTTTGTCAAGCGGCCCTACTTACCAGGTGCCCATTCCGCATCGGAGAATTCATTCGGCACCTTCGAGCTTTTAAGTGTATCCTGCTTGTAACGATCTTGTCCTCGCCATCAGTTTGCTTTTACATTGTTGGTAGATGGTGTTCCGCCGACCTCTATTTCTAAACCTACACGCTGTCCAAGAAACCCTCCATCACCGTCTATAGACGCCCACGCTGCGGTGTATGACAGTCCTTTCTCAGCTTCAGGTTTCGATCTTCCCGACAATGGCTTCTCATCATCATGCTTTAAGACGTCATGAGTCATGTTAAAGTTCCTCGCTTGTATGGCACTGTGTACATGACGCTTCTTGCAATCACGATTCATGGCTTGTGCTTCAAGATTCGAGTCTCCTGGCTATTCCAGGCAATTGCGTTCCAGATCTCCATGATTGCACTTCGAACCAAAATCGTGTGCCATCTCAATCCGTACTCTCATGGCCTTGCTGTCTGCAGCCACGATGTAATTATCCGTGGAGGTCGTTCTGTGCGACTTACTCCTTGGCATCGTCTATGCCACAAGTCGGTCCGCAAAGCACCTGCTGGCACGCATAACCTAACCCATTTGTAACCCATGGCAGTACGATTTCGGCACTCAACCTGTCGGCTTCCGAGATCATGCAGATAACGACGAGAGCCTTTCGAGCCGTTCTGGGCGGTAAGCCGGGAGATCTACCCCTTCGTCCCAGATCCAGTGTCGCGTGACATACTGGCAGCCGCTTGCGGTGTCTCATCTCTCGACAGTACTCCATCGCAGGAGTATATTATGAGCCCAGTTGTATGATGAATACCATCTACTGCTCAACTTTCCTTACTCTCCTTGTCCTCCTTCCTGGTTCGCTCTTACGCGATCGCAAATCTAATCAGAGTCTGTTATAGACATGTGTCGTCAGGAAGTGTGAATATCTTTACCTTCCTCACTATAAATGTCGTCAACATTGACTCCCTCCACGCAGGTTCGGAGACTATTACCGAGGATGTGGTGTAAGTGTCGAGGAATACGTTGATATTAATCATCATTCACTGGATATTTTCCAGCATTTTATCAAAGCTTACTATTCAGGGGAAATAATCGACTGCGGGTCGTCCAGATGTCGCTCTAGTAGTGCACATACACATACCGCTCCAAATTGTGGATGCAGAACGGTCCGGTCGCTCATTTAATGGCCTGTTCAAGACACCTAATTGACATAATATGGCATCTTAGACAGCCGAAGACCAACGGCGGATCATGAACATGTACCATAAACCATGCGAACCATGCAGAAATGCGGAGATGGCACGAATAGTAGGCCGCTAATACATCTCATGATATATTCAAATTGTACCACCACCGGTTGACACTACTTTGCATTTTTATGAACTCTGTGGCCCGTCCTTCACCTGCTTATGTTAATGACAGTCGTTAATCACTATTTTTTCTCGCCTAGTACTCGCAAACATTTATATTAGCACGCGGTCCAATAAAATCATATACTGGAAGCATATCTCCCTATTTTGCATATGCACAGGGCGAGCCTTTCTTTGCAAATAAACCATCATCCATACATGCGCTCGTGCTGATTTTATTATGGGTATAGGGTGACCGGTCTGCGCATGCTCATAATGAAATGAAGGAAATTAGAAACGTTTTCCCCCGCGTTTGATCGGTTGTCTAGTGCCTCGTTTAACACCCCCAGATACATTTTTCAACTGCGCAATACGCTTTATACGTTCCTCCTCACTGTCATCGTCACTGGAGGAGGTTGCCCTTGCTCTTTTAGCCTTCTTTGCTGGAAGAAGGGGAAGTGGCGATAAGTCTGCCCCCGAGTCTCCTTTTTTTGATGAGACCAAATGTCCAGAGGATGAGGCAGTAGGTGAAGCTCTTCTGGATGTGAATGGGTCTGGAGTTGGTCGAGAAGATGTCGGTTTAACAAAAAGTGAAGGCTTCGGGGATCCTCCTCGCCCATGGTCTTTTTTCAAGACATCCGACTCCTCCGCGTCAGAATCCTCAGGCTCTGTAGCTGTGTCAGGATCAACGGATGGCTTCGAAGCCTTCTCTTCTTCGTGGGATGACATATTGTCATCATCCGACTATGTCCAAGTTAATTCCATAAACAACTTTCAGTACTTTTTGACTCACCACCGAAGCGGAAACATTATTTTGAGCTTTAACCGAAGAAGACTGCGCCACTGTTTCGGCCTCTTGAAGGGCACTTAGAAGATCCGGCTTTTCTGCGGTAGAGGTGACGGCTGCTTCAAAGATTGAAATCACGGAAGCTCTGGGAGACCATAGTGCGGAGAAAACATGCTTACGCAGCTCAGGAAGAAAATTGAAGATGGTGGTCATGCGACGGACACTTGTAGCTACGCGGGGTTTAGATAGCGCATTTTTAACATGTGTACCAAGTGTTCTTCTTGCTGTACGTCCAACTTTGTCAACGGCCTAAGGGCACGGCGCAAACATAGCACATAAACTTTAGTTAATCCCGAATAGAAATACAGAGATAAAAAGACCTTTTCGACGTCACCATCCGACATTCCACTAACTGCATCAGTTGAGGAGAACGCGAGGTGCGTAACACTGATGAGTGGCAATACCAGGTGCTTCGAGACTAAATCTGCGGATGTCTTGGGTCCTGTGTAATACGTCCCCCACCTCCATCGGAAGACGCCACATTCCAGCTCAAATGCGACGTCCTAAGTCAAGACATATGTAGACAAGCATTCAGAAGATATAGATAAACCACACACCGCAAAATTCGAGTCAACAATTTCAAAATTAACATCGGCTATACCGCCAACAGTGTGCACCTTCGATAGCAACTCAAGAACGTTGGATCTCCAGGCCTCTTCATCGTTAGCTTGTTCAAGCGGAGGAGCCCCTGCGTTGCATTCTCGCCAACGGCGCGCAAATTGTTTGCTGTTTAGCACTGGCGGAACTAGGTTAACAGGTTTACGTCTTCCTATAAGATTTTAAGTTGGGAATACCTTCCGCCCACACTGATTTTGTATCAGTGAGCAAAACGCAGCAAGTCAGATCAACCATAGACGAGTGGAATTTCTAGAAGAAAGCCATAGAAATATGTTATTACAACTCCAGTAACGCCTCAAAGAGCGCCGGAGGTCGCATTGTGGACTGGAAAGAATCACCAACAAAGAGGTATGGAGCGGACTTTGCAGTATCAATTTTTACTAACCATTCTTTGCTGAGAAGAAGTCTTGAATGTTCCTAGCGCAAGACACGAGTTTATAAGACGATAGGTCCCATGAGTAGAATCATGCTATAGAAACCTCGGAGAAGTGTTCCATGAGCGGCGATTGGACGCTACCGCGAGCTGCAGTGTATTGAGTTAATTTCGCGAGACTCAGGTTCCGGCACAAGTAACAGGGTGGCTATATCGAAATCGGCGATAATAGCAGTAGAAGCACGGGTTACAGTGATTTCGGGTGCGTGACTGTTCACAAGATATAGTGCTAGATGGTGCGAAGGGAAAGTTCAGCGCTTCTATGAGAAAGAAGAAGTTCAAAAATGAGACACAGCACTGACTCGCCTGCAGCCCATCACTACGGCGATTGCCGCAAAGTCCGACGAATCTCAGCGACTCTCTAAAGAAACTTCAGAGACGCTCAGAATTAACTCAGAATCAAGTTACACTTACCTCTAAGTATTAAAAATATTAGCGAATGAATTATTCTCTGTGAAGCCATCCGAGGTGATGAAGTACGCCTAGTTTCTTTGAGTTTATTTCTCACTATTTCATTATCGGAGTTTGCATTCTCCGGCCAATACCGATTCACCATTCAACGCGCCAAGTGGATCGTGCGCGGCCCTACTTTTCATCTCGAAGACCATCCATCTTTATCACCAATTGTAAGGACGTCTTGTATTCGTCGAAGAAATGTCTAGGCACTGATTGAAGTGAAATTATGTTAAGCAGGTGCTGTGTTAGGTTCGCAACCAGAGATATTAGTATGGCGGAATGTGATCAAATATTTAACCATTCAGCCAATTCCGGTGTTACTCTCGAGCCAGGAGAGGTTTACGATCCTGCATACGAGTGGCCAGGAGAAAGTTCCATTGCCGAATATGACCAGGACATCATAGACTACAACACCACCGCAGGTTCACCGAAACCTAAGGTGAAGGGGAACCAACCTGCTTTTCGTCTCGTCATGCTTCACACGTCAATCTTGCCGCCGAAGCACAAAATTGCTGTAATCGACGCGTATCAGGAAGTGCAAATCGGAAGAGATATGGCACCTGTTGGATCGGACACACCGAAGATACGGCTGAAAGAAATGGAAGTCTCCAAGTTGCATGCGACTGCGTACTGGGACAGTGCAAGAAGAGAGTGGGGTATCGTGGACATGGGTTCAAAACACGGAACTATCCACTGCTCGGGATCTACGTCTTCATGTGACAACGCCGGAACACGTCTATCTTCTCCAAGGATGGCGAGCATCCCGAAACGACTGCGTCATATGGACAGGCTGACAATTGGGAGCACCACGTTCGCGGTTCACATACACGACAGCCAAATACCCTGCGATGAATGTTCCCCGCAAAATGGCGAGGAAATCCCGCTGTTCCCTTCGCGGAAGGTGTCCGAGAGCCTTCTAGCGAAGCGGACCAGAGATATAGCGGGGCTGGACGCACCGACACCCGTGTACACTCCGAGGTCTGACAGGAACCCCAAGAAGGCCTTGACAATGCTAAAACGAAGTCTTCTGACTCGTCATGATGATCCTCCTCGCTCTTCTTCTGTAGCGGACTCTAGAGAAGGGAGCTCACAGTATGTAGACCGTGCTGCGCGTCGACGCGCTTTCCTACCTCCCTCTCACCCTGATGCCCCTGGCGTTCCCTCTATATCTCCATCTGCGTCCACTGCTTCCCCATCGACTCGTTCCGAAGAGCCATTCGTTGAGCAGCCGGTGATTTCTCAGCCTCCCACGCCGTTACCAACAACAAACATAGGGCACCGGCTGCTCATGAAGCAAGGGTGGTCGCCTGGGACTCCGCTTGGAATTAACTCTGGTAAAGATAGAACGGTACTTATAGAGCCGATTGAAGTTAATGCTACCCATCAGCGGTCGGGGCTGGGCGTCAAGAGGCCGCAGACGACTTCAGAGTCCATGCCCAGCGGAAACTGGAAGGAGAGAGCGAAACACAAGCGGTTCGAAGGAATGAAGATGAATCTAGGGAAGTAAGCATATGTAATGGTGTCCACCGGTGGAGCAGCACTCTCGAGTGTCGAGTCTCCAGTGCGCCATTCCCCATTATCTTTTATGGGTATGATCAAGATTGTACCACCTCGACGGCTCACCCGAGACACTGGAGCGATAATGTTATTGCTTCGCGGGTAGCTTTCATAATTCTATCCTAGAGGATCAGTCTGATAATTGCATGGACTGGTCTCATTATAGAGCGATTATCGGATTGCGTTTAGTGCCCCAGATTGGAGCATATGGCAGTCAAGAATTCAGCTCAGGTCGATGACGGTGCATGGAAAGCGGATGAAATGCGATCATCATGGATTCTTTCCGGACATTAATGAGAAGCTCTCAGTTCTTTACTCTGTGGATGGATATCGATGGACCTGGGGCAGCAGAGATGAATGTACTCAGATCCGGAGGCGGAGGTGTGATACCCCAGCTGCTCTTGTTCTGTTGCCAAAGGGTTTACTAGGAAGGAACCAAATGACTATCTTGGTACGCTTAGATCATATAGGGCTGCTGGTGGCGGCCAAGTTGTTAGAATATCGTAATTTACACGAGGAGAAGATGAATTATGCCTTAATTATGCCCATAGACATAAGCAGACAGACAACGAGGCTCGGACCGAGGGACAGAGCGTGAGAACAGATGTGTCATGAACGAAACGCGTCGCGTCGCGCGTTGTTGTGGGCTATTGATTTTTTCACGTGATCGTTGTTCGAACTGGCAAAGGAGCTTTTGGTTTCGTTCGAGGCTGACTCTTGGACAAGTGGACGACATTCCACGCCATTCACCTTCGACTCCCTCTCTTTCCTCTTCTCTCGCGGGGGCAACCTTCACTCATCTCTCTACTTCTTCCATTCAAACACAATATCATTTCCACATTCCTGCGTCGCCAGCAGCGCAATTTCTACAACTACATAGTACACATTCTAAGATGGCTACAAACCATGCCCGCGTAAGTACACCCTCTCTTTTATATGCCACCCAGCGCGTCTCATTGTGCGCACAGCTTCCCCAACGCCGTACTCTCGTACAGCGAGCCAAGGCCGACGAAAACGCGACGAGACACTTACGCCAACCTTCAACCGTCACTGCTGCCCGCCTTGCAACCAAGGAGGCAGCAGTTAAGACCACCGTGGGACGACAGGCACTCACTGAGGTGACTTACGCCGCCGTGAACAGAAAAGTGCGTATCTCAGCTATCGTTGCATATGACAACGTGTCTGACGCCACCATCAAAGGAGGCCCCTACGAAAACATTAGGAGGAAAGGAGAAGGATGAGACCAGCCTCAAGCGGGGTCGCTCAGATTCCACAACCCTCGCGCAGCGCGTGCCATTAGGACCAGGACGAGGCCAAGCAGCGCCTCCCGTAGCCAATGCCGTCAACGCGCGCGCTCCCCCTGTTCGCGCCACCCGGATATCTACTCTGAACTCAAAGCGCACATCACGTACTACCACCACCACCTGGACCGAAGAGGTGGTCGTTCAGAAAGAGACCAATGAGGTCGAGGTCGAGATGGACGTCGAGGAAGATGTCGTGGCATCTGGCCACGAACACGAGGACGACGCAAGCTTGCTCGTCAACGAGGAGGAAGTCGAGGCGATGATAGGCGTTGAGGACAGCGACGATGAAGAAGTCGAGGTGACCGAAACCGCCAAGTCTGCTCAATCCAAGGCGCCGCGCATCTGGCCTGATGTGGATACCGAACGCAGGTTGAAGTACGCAGCGGAGGTCCGAGAGATTCGCGAGAACTTCGAGGATGAGGTCGACATGTATGACACAACTATGGTGTCTGAATATGCCGACGAGATTTTCGATTACATGTGCGAACTTGAAGTGGGTAGTTCGTTTCTGTCTTGAAAGCTTGCTTGTTGACCAGGATATTCCAGGAGGATGTCATGCCCAACCCCGACTATATGGATGGACAGAACGAGATCACTTGGCAGATGCGCCAAACCCTTGTTGACTGGCTTTTACAGGTCCATCTACGGTATCACATGCTGCCGGAGACCCTCTGGATTGCTGTGAACATCGTCGACCGTTTCCTGACCAAGCGGGTCGTGTCTCTCGTCAAACTTCAGCTCGTCGGCGTGACGGCTATGTTTATCGCCTCCAAGTACGAGGAAATCCTTGCGCCTTCTCTGGAAGAATTCCTCTTCATGACCGAGAACGGGTACACCAAGGAGGAAATCCTGAAGGGTGAGCGGATCATGCTCCAAACGCTTGATTTCCGGGTGTCGCACTACTGTTCGCCGTATTCCTGGATGCGGAAGATCAGCAAGGCCGACGACTACGATATCCAGACCAGGACGCTTAGCAAGTTCTTGACAGAAGTGACCTTGCTCGACTATCGCTTCTTGAGGGTGAAGCCCAGCTTGATTGCGGCTGTGGGGATGTATACCGCCAGGAAGATGCTCGGCGGAGGCTGGGTAAGTCATATATTGCCTCGAACATACGCACTCCTCGTGTTGCTATGCTTTTGTCACGTCATATGACTAATTTTTTACCTCCCTTTAAGGACGAAGGCTTCGTATTCTACTCTGGGTTTACGGAGGACCAACTCATCCCTGGACACGAGTTGCTGGTGGAGAAACTCGCTGAGCACAACTTCCACCGCCAGTATGTATGCAAGAAGTACGCGAACAAGAAGTTCCTTAAGGCTTCTGCGTTCGCTATCGACTGGGCCCGTAGCCGCCAAGGAATGACCGCTGGAGAAAACATGATGCTCGAAGAATGAGCGGGGCCCTAATGGCCTCCCATGTCTGCTTCAGGCTCGTCTGGACTCTTTGTGCTGTGCATTCATTACTGTGTACTCCACGGGAACGCATCCCCACCTCATACGCATCTCGTCCAACTCCATTATATCTCTACATATCAAGTTCTCGTTGGCCAATCTCATTGTGTTTGTCTTACTATATCCTCCCATCATGATCTCCTCGCATACGGTCCCTTTTATGCCATCGCTTTTCAAATGCTGTCGCTCTCCATGCCCCCGCTTGGTCCACGATCCCTTCATCTCTAATTTCACCCTCTCCGTGCATCTAGCCCTAGAGTCCTCTCCCTCATTCATGCCAGACTATGTCTCTATCATGATCTCTATGCACACACCCCAACCCTCACCCTCCTTCATCTCCTTTGCATCTGTCTCTCGTTTCTCTTGGTTCGCCTCCATTGTACTTCTAATCTTCTATCTCAGTTATCTCAGTTATTCGTTTTTTATCGTTTCAGCTTCTATTCGACTCTCGCATCTTGTCCACTCTTCTCGATTTATTCAAAAGTACGCGCCCCGACTCTCTGGAGATCTCACGCACCTCTTTGTCTTTTCATTTTTCTGCAGCGCACGGTATATAGTACGGTTCTCATGGACGCACGCCTGTACACATATCATGCGCGGGGCGCTAGATTATTATTTATTATCTGCAATAAAGCGACCTATTGCACCACATACTATATCGAACTCAACTGTCTGCATCCTTGCAAGGAAATAAGTGTTCTGAAAGATGAAGCCCTGCATATGAGTTTTTGGCATGCTCATTATCCTTCTCATTGCTGTTGACGATGTATATGGGTGGTAACGGTGACACATTGACGAGGAAACAGGATTACCCGAGGCCTTGGGCATTTTCATGCGGGGTAAGTAAGCAAGGATGCGCGCACGCGTTTCTTCCCCACCGCGTCAGCCCGTCTCGTACCGCCCGTGCTTACGTAACTCATACCGGTCGGGTAGAATTCACATGTCTCCGGAGCATGCAAGTAGCCTATTTCACGACCCAATTCACCCAGTTCCCAGCTTCATCCCAACTTGTTCTGTAATCACCACGAAATAATGTCTGCTTCATTCAAAGGTCATACCGTCGTTGTCACCGGTGCTGGAGGAGGCCTAGGCAAGGCGTATGTACACTCTCTGCTCTTCCGTTCCGCTATCACATTCTGACATCATTACTTTCCCTGCAATACAGTTACTCTCTCCTGTTCGCGTCGAGAGGGGCGAACATTGTCGTGAACGACTTCAATGCCGCTGCTGCACAGAAGGTTGTCGATGAGATCGTAAACGGTTCGTGCGCTCTCGTAATCTCTGTTAAATGCTGATGCTGAACGCCGGAACACAACAGCCGGCGGAAAGGCAGTCGTGAACTCCTCGTCAGTTACCGATGGCGCTGCTGTCATTAAGAGCGCTGTCGATGCTTTTGGAACTGTTACCATTCTCATTAACAATGCCGGAATCCTAAGAGATAAAGGGTAAGCTAAATTACGCCAAGAAGGTCGGGAGTATTCATGCTGACACTAACACCTGTTTAGCTTCAAGAACATGTCGGATAAAGAATGGGACCAGATCACTGAGGTCCACCTGAAGGGTGCTTTTGCTTGCACGAAGGCGGCCTGGCCACTTTTCCGCAAGCAAAAGTTCGGCCGTGTCATCAACACATCCAGCGCCGCTGGTTTGTACGGTATGAACATGACATTGGGCTATTATTTACATTATTCTGAGTGTACATTTTACAGGTAACTTTGGACAGGCGAATTACAGCGCCGCAAAGATGGGTCTTGTCGCCTTCACCAAGACTCTTGCTCGCGAGGGTACCAAATACAATATCAAATCCACTGTCATTGCCCCCGTACGTTTCTCATAAATTTCCGCAATTTTCGTTGAACTTATCTTCATTTTTCATAGATGGCTGCATCCGCGATGACCGAGACCGTCATGCCTCCCGAGATGCTTGCCAACCTGAGCGTACGTCCAGAAGCGAACTTTTCTAAATTCTTTTTCATTGACATTTTGATAGCCTGCATATGTTGCTCCCTTCGTTGCCGCTCTCTGCCATCCCGATGGCCCCGACGCCACCGGAAAGGTATTCGAGGTCGGCGCTGGTTTCATTGCTGAGCTCCGATGGGAAAGGAGCGACGGCACTGTCTTCAAGACTGATGCCTCATTCACTCCATCAGCCGTACGTATCTCAATCACCGTAATCTCCATCCGAAAGTTAAGCACGCGCCTATTAGGTGAAAAGCAAGTGGTCAGAGGTCACTGATTTCTCAAAGCCCTACTAGTGAGTCCATCTCAACAGTTTTAGTTGAGACGAATGCTCAATTGTACATAGTCCAGTCGATGTTACCGATGTGGATTCGAAGGGCAAGCTCGAGATTGCCCAGAAGCTCCCTCCCAACCAGCAGTCATCACCGGAAGTCCGTTTCGACGGTCAGACCGTGATCATTACTGGCGCTGGAGCAGGTCTTGGACGCGCATACGCCCACATGTACGGCAAACTTGGCGCTAACGTCGTGGTTAACGACGTCAGCGAGAAGGGAGCCAATGCTGTTGTTGGTGAGGTCCTCAAGGCAGGAGGAAAGGCGGCTGCCGCAGTTTGCTCTGCGGAGGATGGTGATGCTATCGTCAAAATCGCCCTCGAGAAATTCGGAGAAGTGCACGTTCTCATTGCCAACGCCGGCATTCTGCGCGACAAGTCTTTCCAGGCTATGTCCGAGCAGGAGTGGGATGTCGTCGTCGCTGTACATCTCCGGTAAGCAATCTTGTCTCTGTTTTTTTCTATCTCATCTAATTTAAGTTTTACTTTTTACAGCGGCACTTACAAGTGCGCAAAAGCTGTCTGGCCCATCTTCCAGAAGCAGAAGTATGGCCGCATCGTGACGACTTGCTCGCAAGTCGGTATTTGTGAGCATTCTATACCTTATATGCAGCTTGCACTCGTGCTAAATGTCTATGCGCGTAGATGGTAACTTCGGCCAGGCCAACGTAAGTCCTATTTTTAAAAGGCTCTGTTCATGGCAGCTTAAGCAGTGTTTGTATACAGTACTCAACTGCAAAAGCTGGTATCACTGGTCTCACCCGCACTCTCGCCATTGAGGGCAAGAAGTACAACATCCTGGCCAACGTGATTGCGCCGTCCGCTGGTACCGCAATGACCAGCACCGTCTGGTACGTAGTCCTCATTAATCAGCTAATGAATGTGGATGGTGAACCTGATCATCGTTTATGTAGGCCACAAGAAATGGTTGATGCTTTCAAGCCCGACTTCATCGCACCGGTTGTAGGATATCTAAGCAGCAAAGGTCTGTTATCTTCGTTCGAGTATCTACAAAACGATAGTTAAATTAGCGTTTGTAGATAACGAGGAGACTTCAGGGGATCTCTTCGAGGTCCTCGGTGGCTGGGCGGCTCAGACCCGCTGGCAACGCTCCGGTGGCTATGGCTTCCCCAGTGACAAGCCGTACACTATTGAGGATGTCTTTGAAAAATGGAGTGTCATCACCAACTTCGGTACGTCGTTCTCATGCATCTCATATTATCCTTGCTTACTAGTCTGATGAAGATGATGGTCGTGCTACCAACCCCACTTCGACACAAGAAGCCCTCCAGCAGGTATGTCGACAAGCACCTTGGAGTTTAGCCCGTGACTGACCTTGATTTATTAGATTGTGGAAAACTTCGGAAATAAGAGCGACGCTGTGAAGGCAAAATTGTAATCAGAAAAACTACTACATCGTATTATACCACCTACATTAACTAGGAACATTGCATACTGTTTGGTTTTCGATAATTATAGCATTTCCTTAAATTTTATTAGATGTATGTAACATTTACTCTAGCTCATCGATTGATCTGGCATCAATATGCCATTTTATGCAGCATAATTCTTTCCCTCTGTAACACAACCATGTAGCTGAGGTTGAGCGACTCATTGGATTAGATGCATACGGAACTTACGGCATGTTCACTCACTGACGCCACTATCCCACGTCCGGACGCCGTGGATGCGTTATAAATGACATGTGATTTTAAGTCCATCCTGATGCTGACAACTGCCACCGTATAATCGTAAGTCTCTCAAGATCTCAGCCCCCACACTGCGAACGCGTGTAACTACTCGACTTCAACGTTAACCATTACACTTCTCTTCATGGTAGGATTCAAGGACCCGAAAGCTTTCACCGACCTGGAGGACTCTAAACTAGTTGCTGAAGCAAAGGAGAGCATCCCGGATGCTACCCCATACACATATACAGAGGTAGATTCATTCCGCTCTACCATTCACGGTTTAATTTCACTGACATATGTTCAGCGCGACGTGATTCTCTACAATCTGGGCATAGGTGCCACCGAGAAAGAGCTGCAGTGGACTTTCGAAGGCGATGATGAATTTGCCGCGCTCCCCACATTCGGGGTCATTCCCCAGTTCCCCGCGAGCTCCGGTTTTCCGCTAGACTGGCTACCAAACTTTAACCCTGTACGTGTCTACACGACGAAACAGTTTTCCTCTATTCTCAAACCAGATCCAAGGCCAAATTGCTACACGGAGAACAATTCCTGAGCATTAAGGGCCCGATCCCTACCAGCGGGGAGCTCGTTAGCAACGTCCGGTTTGTCTTCACATTGTTTCCCTTTTGTGGCATATGACTAACTCTGGGTTCTTCCATAGCCTCCTGGAGGTCCTCGATAAGGGAAAGGCCGGGGCCGTTACAGTGGTTGTCGAGACCCGGGATAAACATTCTGGAAATCTCATCTTCGAGAACCAGTCAACTCTCTTTATTCGTGGAAGTGGGGGGTTTGGTGGAAAGCGTGTAGGAAGTGGTGCGAAACTTTAGCTATGCCACACGACCTCCAACTAGGACTCATAAAGACTTCATCTAGACCGCGGTGCCGCTACGGCGGCCAACACACCACCTGCACGGAGCCCCGATGTTGTCACGGAGGAGAAAACCACCCCAACGCAAGCTGCACTCTATCGGTACGTTCAGCACCTTCTTATGGACACGAACGATCGGTTAATTCAACTCTTGCAGATTAAGCGGTGACTCTAACCCTCTCCATGTAAGAGGGCACTAGTTTCACCGAAAGTCGCACTCTATTAATATGGTTCTTCTACAGATCTTACCGGAGTTCGCTGCGATCGGTGGGTTCGACCAGCCTATCTTGCATGGTCTGTGCAGCATGGGCATTGCAGGAAAGCACGTCCTCAAGGCATTTGGCCCCTATAAAGACATCAAAGTTCGGTAAGAGGGTCCTGGTTGGGTAACCTCGCTTCCTATTGAACCCGCAACCCCAGTTTTGCTGGAGTCGTGTACCCAGGTGAAACCATCGTAACTGAAATGTGGAAGGAGGGCTCGAGAGTCATCTTTAGTGAGTTCACCGAAATTAAGTTTCCACGAAGCAATCCGCTGAGTGTCATGTACAGCTGCGAAGGTGAAGGAGAGAAATTCCGTGGCGCTTGCGGCTGCTGGCGCCACTTTAGTAGATCCTTCTGCCAAAGCAAAGTTGTAGTTACTTACGGCCATATATATGTATGCATGTCCTGCAATCTCAGATAGGACTACCTGCATCGACACTGTAATTCTTTTAACTTTGCATCGGTAGGGGCACATTCACACTTGCTCTACATATAATATCTGTTAAGAATCAAAATGAATCTACTGTATTATTTAATTGTCCTGTGGGTATCATATCTACCAACTATAAAAAATAAGGCTACATGTATATCGTGAAAACTAATTAGACTCATCACTTAACCATCATGAAAAAAAGTATGTAGCTCTCTAAAATCCACGTTCGTAACGTCTTTGAACTACTGTTGTACAATGAAGGCTGGGTATATTCATATGATACTAAGTTTTCGGAAACTCTTAATGGCACGTTGCCAGAACACCAGAAGGATCCGAGCCTAACGAAGAAATCAGATTGAGTGTGGCTTTTTCAAGCAATCAGCAACCGTTACATACCAGGATAATACCAAAATGTAACAGCAAGGATCACGTACAAGCCTGTGTGGATGAATGACGATAAGTCATAGTAGAGTGCTTCGAAGATGCCAATACATACACATGAGAATCAAACCCTCCAGCCAATTTGATTTTCCGTCTTGGACGACGTAGTTCACTGTGAGGACTGAATGTTGACACAGTTGTATGAGATATGTCGCGATTTCTCGGGAATACTAAACCACATACCCGACAGGAACAAGGCAATAGATTCATAGGGGTCGAAAAGGAGCGTGAGGGGCTTTCCCAATATCCAGCCCAAAGTTACAATGAATCTAGAATAGAGATCGTTCAGGTTAGGTCACTTTCGTGGTAGTCCCGGTGATCAGAGGCTTACGGAATGACAAAGAGCGCGATTTGCTGAGGGTAAAGAAGCTGCATAAATAATTGATCTATAAGATCGAAAGGCAGATAAAACTCACAATGCTCGAACCAACGGCGACACCAAGACTGAGAGTCAGCTTGTCTTTCACAGAGACACTAACAGCAGTAACGTGTTCTGATAGCAAAATATTAATAGATGTTTCGACAAGAGGCTGGGAGAGACATGCCTGCAGCGTTTCCAACGATGGGGAGGAGAATCATACCAACAAACTCGGTACTGATGTTCCCAGTGGCGGTAAGTCCGTTAATAGAATCTACCAGCCATTCAGCGGTTATCGCCACTAGCTATGATAAAATATCATCAGTTACAAGATACGCCAATTATAGTAGTGCAAACTTACGACTGTGACAACAGCTAAAAGGCCAATAGTCATCCACACACTCAGCTCCGGCTCCACTGATTCCTCATCACTCCCAGTCGCACTAATAGGAGACTGGGCTTCTTCTTCGACATCACGGTGCGGGACGGTGAAATGCAACTTCCGACGTACAGAGTCTACGAGAGTGTGCTGGGTTGTCGAGGCCGATGAAGGCTGAGGGGTTGCATCATCCTGAATCGGTCCCTCAGTGCCCTGTTGTCTGGGCTTCTTCTCGCGTTTAGCGTATTTAATAGATTTAATAACGTGTTCGCCATCATCTTGATATAGTGTCGCGTGGGAGTAAAGTTGAAAGAATAGGTAACCGGCATAAACTGGAAAGTTCGTGTGAATAATAAAGTAACGTACAAGAAAAAAGGAAGGAAAAATACTCACTGAAGAGGAGAATAAGTGCCACGCCATGACTGACTGCAAGAATATCATGACCCTCTTGTTGGTCATCAAGCTGGGCAGTCGCTGAAAAATGGAAGGCTGCCGGTAACAGGACGGCAATGACGCTTATTGTCAACAATGACGAGTTGAGCTGCGTTGCGCCTACAATGGTATATTAATTTGACTGTACAACTTTGCATAATGAATTTTGCGACACGTACTGACGCCGAACCCTTGTTCAGAGTACTTCACACCTCCTGCGAAAAAACACATTCCCAGCACGAGGACTGATGTAAATCAACATTAGAGGTGCTTATACCGCCGTATAAAAATCTACACTTACGTAGATTGCTCAAGATTGAGCCCACCACTGCAAAAGCAAGTCAGATATCTAAGAATACTATGGCGCCTGTGAAGTTGACACTTCACGATCGATCGGTGTATGGCGCTTATAGGCGCCTATTTACATGCAAACGATTGACAATGACGTAAATGACAAGCACTCACGGGAAGCTTGCACGATACGCAATTCACATTTAACCAGTGCTATTATCTTGAAACGCGAAAAGGTCAACTTATAGACAGCTGAAGAGCGGAGCGATGTGACTTACTGCTACGATGAGTTCAACACTGAGTTTCAAAGTTGGTACATTGATGGGAAAGAAAATGGAAATAAGAGCTCACGCATTGCCCTACGAGAACACGCTGTAAATAAAATATACAAGGAGAGGGGTAGATTGGAAACGTACTAAAGTTGCGTTCAGGAGGCCAGCGAGTGTCTGACCAACCCGAAGCGAGAGCTCCTCTGTTGCGAAGCCGAGAAGCTAGGAGAAACATGAGTTAGGGGGCCTTTAACGTAGAGGTGGGAATAAATTACTTTGGCTAATGGAATGATCGCGAGGAAAGAAACTGCACACAGGGTAAGCAGACGAAGAGCAATGAAAGAAATACAAGACTTACAAACAAAAACGAGGGTGTCTTTATTCGCATTGCTAGCGGGAAGGGCAAAATGTAGAGCCCACTTAAAAGTAAAAATATCAGTTTTTGCATTCTTGAAAAAAAAATTGGGTGAAATTATGCATACAGAAACGGGTATAAAAAGAAGTAGGACATTCAACCCTAGGGTAGGGCAGTGAGGTTCGTACAAAGCGATTTTGCGTGAGGTGAAATCTTACAAGAGGCGCAGATGATGGATTTAAGACTTTTCATAAAGCCGGGCGCAGGCCCGACCTTTTTTATCGGCTGCAACATTGTCGTAGTGGCGCGACGAAGGCTGAAACGAGGATTTCTGCTGCCGCTGCTACCAGCACTTGTTGCTCTGGATAATGAAGTACGTCTGTGAACTCCGGTTGAATTTGATCTTGTAGGAGGATAGCCGTTTGACTGAGACGCTCGTGTATGTAGGGCGTTAGAGTCTGCCAGAGTGGTAGCTGTTTCAGATTCTTTGAGGGGTTCTGCCGAATATATAGAGGAGTCAGAACAGCGGCTATGGGCCCACATGACTATTCATAATAACTCACCCATTGCTGTGAAAAGAATAAAGAGCTGCGACAGAGAGCTGTTGACAAAGAGCTTTATAGCAGGACAATGGCGATGTGAGTGAAAAATCGAACCACCAGGTCATGGGCTGTGCATATATAGCGTCTATTTATAGGTAGGAACCCCATGAAAGGTCTTGGCAAACAAGGTGAGACATATAACAAAGTTGCTACGTCAAGAGCCACAAAAGCGTCACAGGCCACAACGCACATTGAAAACTCATGCAAGTCCGGACTCTCCCACTCCTCGCAGAATGCGCATGCAAAATATGCATCTACCAGTATTTTTCATAGCATCGCTTCAGTTGACAGAGACCTACCGCCGCAGGCCGCGCTCCAAGCCATCAAAACCGCAGTGAATCCGGTGCACACGTATCCAGACTCGTATCCAGACTCGTACGCGCAAAATGCCGGAGATTATCTGATAAACATAGATTTCAGAGAAATACGTGTGTATCTGTGACAGCATATGGTAACCAATATGGATAATTGAACGGTAATCTGCATTCGTAAACCCATAAACGCCACATTATGCCCATGAGGTCCCGTTGATTTGGAATACATCACAAGATACGGATACTATTTGCTATCTATTCTCTTCACTTTGTCTTCTCAGCAGTTCTCGACAGCAGCATAGCCATTTACCAACAACCGCGAGATTCTAGCAGAGAACTATATCAGCTGGCTTCGGCTTCTCCGGTGCAAGAAACCTGTCACTGTCACCTAGGTAGTTGAGTCGTGCCGCAGTTAAAACTTACCGGGAGTCGACATTATTGATAGACCTTAGAGCGAATTTTGCCATTCGAATAACCATTTCTGCGGAACTCAAGCAAAGGACTCACAGTGCACTGCTATAAGAAAAAACCATAATCCCATTCAATAATAAAGTACATGAAAGTCAAAGGATCCACAAGCCCAATAATTCACAAAAAAAATGAAGTTCCAAATAGCCCTATTGGCCACAGTGGCAGGAGAAGCAGTCTCATTCCATCCATCCTTCAAACATATCCGCATATCAGACACACGTCCGGCGTAAAAGAATGAAACAGCGTCGCCACACTAGAAGTTGAGTGATGGTGTCCGACGCTGCCAGGGTTCCCTGTGCCAACCTGTGAACAGTATCAGAGGTAATGTTGAACAACATACACCACTGAAAAAGCCTGGGCTGATTTCCTCTCGTTTTGTCCTCAGGTGTGCACGATCAAGTGATACTCCGTGTACGCAATGGTATCCTCGTTCAGGAACCCCATCACCTGAGTGGTAAGTGTATATTTGTCCTTTTACCCTTGATAGGCAAAGGACACCGCACCGTATAGGCCATCCTCGCGACCGAGCATGCCATGGCCATGAAGAACCTTCATACACAAACGAGTTAGCTTACGAACTTCAGAACAGCAATCAACCCCACAACTCACCTCCATTTTCCTCGCATGCCACCCCACCCCGCTGCTCACGTTCCCATTGGCATCTGCCAACTTCTCCATCTCCACCCTGAACGGGTGGCCCTGGGGCAGGTCCCGCCTGAGGACACTGCCCTGACCGGAGCCGTATTCCGCAGTCCACCCACTAGCGGTGTCGACGTACCACCCGCGCCCGCCCTTGCTCCGGATGATACGCCACGCACCAGCACCAGCGCCTAGTCCTCCGAGCATCGCCGTCGACAACTCGACTACGCGTAGACGCGTCGGCGGTGGAGCCGGGGTGCTCGAGGGCGCTGTCAAGCTGAAGGTGAAGGGTGGCGTGCACAGCGGGCGGATGAGTTGCGTGTGGATTGAGATGTTCGACTGCCGAACGGACGCGGTTCGCAAACCGCAATCGAGCTCGGGTGAGGTGTTAACGAGGGTGAGAACCTCGATGTTGGCAGCCTTATCCTTCACGAACTCGGCAATGGCCTTGAGCTCCAGGTGGGGTATATGAGAGAGGCCAAGGGAGCGGAGCTTGGGCTGGTTCTTGAAGGTGCTCAACAGCTCCCTGGTGAGTGGTGCACTGGATATATCCAGATAAACGAGCTCTCCACGGGTAAAGCATGGAGCGAGGGTAGCGATGTCCTGAATATGTTCATCCACAAGCGGAGAAACATATGTCATGTCGCCATATAGGCTCAACTCGGTGAGCTCGCTGGTGACGGGAGACTCGACGAGGAAATCTCTGATGCTCTGGCTCGTGAGCTTGATGCATCGCGCGAGGGCAAGCGACTTCAGGCGAACGGTGGGCGATTCGCCCAAGGAGGCAAGGATATCGGGCGTCACGCGAGTACCAGACAGGTCGAGGTGAGTCAGAGACGGGAAGGCTAGAACAAATGGACCGAGGGAGCGAGGCAGAATGGATTTCACACCACGCATACCGAGGCGCTGGAGCCCGGGGAACGCGAGAGGCTCGTCCCGTGGAGCGCGCTGCCGTGAGCGCCGCCCGGAGCTTGCGCTATCCTCGTCTTCACTCGAGTCGGAGTCGGGGGGTGGGAGAATGTGGGTATTGACGAAATCAGTAAAGGCATTGACGAAGACGGCGCTGACGCAACCGGTGAGGTCGACCGCTTCGAGATCTTTGCACTCACGCCGTCTTTCGCGGTCTTCCTCTTCTTCGGCGTCGTGGATATCGATAAGGGCTCGGCCGCGAGAGGGAC
Source organism: Nidularia pulvinata (assembly GCA_036937195.1). Lineage (NCBI taxonomy): Eukaryota > Fungi > Basidiomycota > Agaricomycetes > Agaricales > Nidulariaceae > Nidularia > Nidularia pulvinata. The sequence goes on from JASFDH010000382.1 coordinate 23,942, forward strand.
GACCTCTGCCACCTGAGGGTGTTCCGCGGAGGAAAAGCTCGTTGAGCACCTGGAGGGTGAGCGCTCCATCCATGTACTCGGTAGCGCCAAAGGCAGTCAAGTTGGGCATTTCCTATTCAAGGGTCACAATCAGGAATCTAAAATTTTTCGGAAATCGTCCGGAAGCTAACCTTGAGAATGGCTTGGACACGGTCCCCAGTGACGAAGCGACTATTGACACCTTCCTCGACTGAACGACGCATGCCAATGGTACGGAAGTGGTTAAAGTCAAGATGGCGGACAAAATGTCCTGGGCGGGAATCTTTGGGTATCGGGACTATGATTGTTCTGTGATGAGTACACGCCTTCAACAAATACGAATGGCGACTTACTATACATTCCAGGAGCTCTACTGTCCATGACGTTCTGAATAGCGTCGCTGATGGACCTTATAATCTTCCACCGCGCAGGAGACTTGCTCTTTGGCCTCAAACGCCTGGGACTGGGATCGCGAGAGGGGACAGGAGATAGTAAGTCGGTAGAAATGGTAGTGTCTGGGACATCATCGAAGCTGTCGAAGATGCACTCCTCGAGACGACGAGCATCCTCCTTATTGGAAGTACCGCTGGTCGACGCGAGGGCAGCTCTGGTCGCAGCGGCGATAGTGTTGTCCATGACAGTGTCAACAGTCTCTTCGTCGTAGTTCCAAGCTATTTCCTCGACAACGGATAGCCAGGTCCGAGGGAGACGGACTTCCAGCCTATGAAGGAATATGTTTAGACAAAGAGATGAAACGATGTCGGAAGAAGCTCACCTGTGCCACAGCCAAGGTTTGGCTGCTTCGTTCCAAGAGTGGTTGACGAGGCAAAGATTGGCAAGGGTCTTTCTTGTTACTGGCTCAGGCCAGTTGCTTGCAGGAGCGGAAGAAGGATGGGCAGTTGGGACTCCATAATCGGTGGTTATGAGGGGGTCGAGCGAAGTGGCCGGCGCGGAGAGGCCGGCAGCGTACACATGAGCGCAGATGGCATGGAGGAGCTCAGAAGGAAATTCAATAGCGAAAGAGACAGTAGATACAGTGGACATTCAAGTGCGCGGTGGACTCGGAATTGCAATGGGAAGAGAAAACGGAGGAAAGAACTTGCTTTATATTTATGCGGAGACACAGACTTGGCGGACGTCACGCGCCGAGTGGTAATGCGGGGGATTAGCCGACCAGGGTCAACCGCGACTAATTTCCTTTTTCGGCAGGTCTGCCGAGGCACCACAGCCCGGATCTGCTCCAGAGTCCGATCAGCTCAGAATCTGCCCGACGCACCACGCAGCTGCACATCCTCTCTTGCTTTTGTCATCCTCGCGCTCTGCCATTCCTCAAGTTGCTTCCGGGTCCCAGCCAGTTCATCCATGGCCATTCAACGGGTTTAACGGGCCATTCGCCACCTCTGGCGAATGTTGTGATCAACGATCCTTAATACCCCACAGTCTAGAGCCGGCCCGTCCGTGTGTTGTCGTCCGAATTGAAAAAGACGTGTGTCGGTAGCCGTCGGCGATCCGGCGCATTAGCAGCTTTTCATTACTTGAAGGGTCGCTGCGACGTATATTTCTGTCC
>JASFDH010000383.1:0-25525 GCA_036937195.1 Nidularia pulvinata
TCAGTGTCAGAGTCCTCTTCTCATAACTTTTGCTTGTTCTTGTTCATCCTTCCTCCCACTCCTCTGCTTTTAACAGACATGTATCTTGATATGTTGGACTTAGGCATGGGTGTGTGAGGTTGTTCAGATGGTGTTCAAATGGTTGTGCTGTGTACTGTATGTAGGCAAGCTGGGACCTCCACACTACAATGAGTGTTGAATCCTCCAACTGATAGAATAAATTATGTGTATATCAAATTCTTCAGTTATTTCCATTGTGAATTTATATTGGTCACATCAAGAAAAGTGTATTCAATGTCAAACAAAGTAAGATATAAACTCCATATAAATATGCTTACACAGAAGACCTACAACATGAGCAGATAGAGTGCTAAACCAATATCCTATGTTACTTGCCAAGAAGTTTGGCAATGCAGATTCTGGGTAGATGCAGTGAAATTATGAAAAACACAAAGAGTCAATAAAATGGAATCTATCTTAACTTGATTCTTATCCCAACTGGAATTCCAATCATTCTATAATGGATGGTGAATAGATGGGGCAGTTAGAACCTGGTTAGATGTGCAAGACTCAGAAGGGGAATCATGTTCATTGAGGGACAAACTGGATATAGGAAGTTGCAATACCTCAAAAGCTATATAGCTGCAATATGCAAATTAATCCATCTTGGCATTGGCTTAACTTAATAATCAGACCACTAAAAGTGTTCAAACATAGTAAATTGCTTTGCCAACAAAGATATAGTCCTAAAAACATGATATCCACAGCATACAGATATATAATTCTGAAAACTAAAACTTAAAAAATAATTGACATTAGCATTGTGCTAGGATAAATCAGAAGAAATACATAAATAAACTAACCACTCAAGAAAGTGGCAGAAGGGACCACAATAACCCAAAAAAACTGGAATGGAGCATATGAGCAAAGAAGCTGTATTATAATTTAACAATCTTACCGAGCTATGAATGAGGACTGAGGGGCCTCAGAATCCTAGTTAACATAATGGAATTAGTGATAACCAGGAGTACTCTTTTCAAGCTCCTTACTGCTTTAATTCTATTACATATCTGAACTGCAGTCAGCCTTTCACGAGCATCCTCCCTCCAGCAGTCCTCAACCACAGCACGCAGGCTACTGTGTAGAACCGAAGCAGGGAGGGTTGGCCGGGCTCCTGCGAGAATAGCAAAAATGACTGCGCTATCATTTTTCTTCTCGCAGAACGGAGGTAACTCAGTGAAGACCTACAAAACAAACATCACCAAAGAAACATAATTCGACAAGTTACAAGGCTAACCTCAACCACTGTCATAGCAAAAGCAAAGATATCTCCTTCAAGTGTCAATTGAGGCTCAGCTGTGCTGTCATTCGGATTTAAGATTTCGGGGGCAGTCCAACGACAATTTCCAGCAGTTTTGGCAGAGGTAAACTCGGTGGAAGTGATCATTGATGCAAGTCCATAATCTGCGAGGACAGCACGACTATCCTCTGTAATCAGTATATTTGCCTGACATGAAGTAAGCAATCGCACAATTGGTTGACAATAAAAATTACTAACGCCTCGTAGATCCCCATGTACAACATTTGGTTTAAAAGTGTGCAAGTAACGCAAACCCAGAGCAACTTCACGAACCTGTGTCAGAAATAAATAATTGAGCACTGCTATTTTAAGGGAAAAGATATCTATTGGCTTAACTAGAAGTAATTTTCTGTTTTCATCAATGTGGTATTTCTTTATAAACTGCATGATATTCCCTTCGGGGTAGTAAGTAAGAACCAGTGCAGGCATTCTCCCTTCAAGATATGCGAAACCGTAGAAATGCGCGACATGTTCGTACTCAAGTTTTTCCCAAATCTTGCCGCATTCATTGAGATCCTTTCGACAATCGCCAATTCATAAGCTGTGAAGGAAACTTGAGTAAATACAGGGACTCATGCCTTGTTCAGTTGATCCATAAAATTCTCTTTACGGGAGCTTGCGCCACGCAGAATCTTTACAGCGATCTGAGGAGCTTAAGATCATCAGGAGAGTTATCTGCCAGAATACGGTGCTTAAAACAAACCATAAAGGAACCCCTGCCACTCTTGAATTTTGCGGGCCATAGATCAGAGTACTCTCCATATGCGATGTAGTGATCCCCAACGAGTACAATATCGGAAGTTAAGTCCTGTAAAGAGTGAGTTGATGATAGGTTGGAATCGCGAATCGCTTCATTCGAACCAGAGAATTATGCTGACAACCAGCTGGAGGCGCCGGAGCCTTCATCCCTGACCCCGTGGAAACTGCTGTCCGAAAGGAGTAGCAGATGGCAAGTGGCGAAGAACCGATGAACCTAAGAGGGGGTTAGAAAGTGAATCCAAGTCTAACGACAACGACAACTTATACCTGTGCAAGTCCTCGGGGAAAAGGAAGCATTATAGACGCTCATCAGTCCCTGTTTAAAGTGACAGCAACCAGCGTTTGAGAATAGTTACATCGGACTCTCAAAAGCCAACCGCTGGATCGGAGATCCATTGTATTTGTATATATGTACAGATATATCCATTCTTGTCCAACAACAATTTTGCAAAATTTAGATATAATTATGAGCTCCGGGATTTCGGCGCCACAGAAGTATTAGCATCCGAAATGATAATTCAGGAAAAAAGGTAAAGTTAACCTCCGTCATACATGAGGGCTTCTTTATTGTAATAAAAATATTCAATTATATTATACATCTAAGTACTGTTAGCATTAACATTTAGCTACACAAAGTATACTCAGTCCTTGGATGGGGTGCATTAAGCCTGAATAATCTATAAGTATACTGATAATTTTACCGCGTATTGCACTTTGACATATTCCATCTTCGCAATCAAGTTCCTGCATACTTATTAATGGCGTCGTAACAAGAGTCTTCCACCTTGTTCTTCTCGCTCTCGGCTTCTTGGTATTCATACCGTCTAGGTTGCCGATTGTCCGTGATGTATTTAACCTACTGGTGAAGCCATTGCTATCTAAATTTCATATACTATCCGGAGAGATGACCCTGAGAAGGTTGCATGAAGTTAGACCGGTATGACGTTCTTTCAAATTTCCAAAATGCAGCGTTTTGACTAGAAATCTGAAACAGCTTCTGGAGAAATGAAGCTACTATCCTACGCCTAGTGTTGCAAAATGCACCTAGTTTTGCAAAACAGTATATCTCCACAACTGCTCGGAATGGAGCTCTGAAAATTAGTAGACCCATTCGATGCAATATTTTAAGATTTTTTTTGAAGAAATTTGAGCTACTCGGCGCTGAGGAGCGTTTTGAAAAGTTTTGCAGCACTAGGTAATTTTCAGTATTCCTCCTATCTACACAACAACTCTACCAAAAGGCATATAAAGTAAAGTAGAGATCCATAATGTTCCAGAAATTAAATTTTAAACAATTTCCAACCAGTTCTCATTGTGCAATGGCACCATCAATGCGTATTTGCATCTTGAGGGAAATGATAGTACGCGTTGAATTACTCACGGACTTGATCTCCGCCATTTATTCCGCTGAGTATCAGCTGTGTGCGATTCATGGGGATTGAAATTGCAGAATTGGGTCCAAAAACTCCCCGTTAAAATTTAGATAACAGGCTATCCGTGTCATTGCAGTATGCAAGCTAATACCTACTGCTACGCGATTTTGACGAAATTGATTAAAATACATCGGGCGTTCCAAGGGCGTTCTAAACGCAGCTTTGTACAATGTACGGCCACAACCCGATCAAGGGCGTTCGCTAAAAAATCTGGACAGAATCTTCCTAGAATTCACGATGGCTAATGCAAGTTTTATGCGTCGTGTGAGCAAATAAACCACTTGCCTACTGTCAAATGATAGAAGTTGAAGTAGTTTTTCTTCACTTGAAATTGAACTTAGGTAAGGCTAGCCTCCGGGAATCACGACCAGACATTATTTAATTGACTTGCACATTAATAGGACCGATTATGCTCAGGCTATGCTTGAACATCAAGTCATGCCTGAACAGCCTCGACTATAAAATAAAAAGAATGCGTCAAGATTATTATGAAAGTGCATTAAACCCCTCAGTCGTTTCCTAATCCGCCTTAACATAACGCACCAGTATCTATGCACTGAACACAGGTAGAAAGCGTGGTGGCCACGTATTAATTGGATATAAGCAACGAGTTGCGCTACACGCACAACTCAAAATAGTGGATTTCACCATAAAAGAATGCTGTCAACTCTTGAGTTCTCATCCTAGAGATTTGATGCATGTAATTTACAAGAGATCGAATTATACAGCCTATGTAAAGCTTGAATAGCATTGAAAGGTGCGAGTAACTCGTTGAGAACCGATCGAAAAAATAGCAGAATATGGGTATAAGGAGTCATATAAGGGGAATTCAGGCTGGTGACGCTGTCATGGCAGCATGAGAAATACTTAGAGGTAAATCACTTGTCGCTAGCGAGCCCAATGCAAGCGATGCTATACGACAATCATGAAGTAGGTAGCCTCGTCGGTGAGGCCAACCAAATTCCGAATCAATGAATACAATGCGTCATGAAAATACCTCAGATTGGCCGTTATCCAGTAGAAGCAGTCGGTAGAACGGCAGAACGCAACTAGAACGTTGTAGTGAGTCAACAAGTACCTCCATATAAGCTTTCACGAGCTGAAACAGATATATTCCCACGCATACCGTGAGAATGATACGCTGGGCCACGTAGATTGTTGCTGGTGTTAGAACACGGTCTTCAGAACTGTTGTAAAACATAATGGTGCGTTTTCGTTCTCATCTTATATGCGGAACGTTAGCTTATAATACAACATATGAAAGGCGTCCGCTATGGTCTCCGACTCTCTGCCTATCGAGACGGCACACGATGACATGATCGTGAGTATCTCTCCGTTCATCTAAGCACGCGTTTTTCAATCTTTCGCGACAAGCATGATGCGCAATTGGACTACTATGGCAAACGTCTAGCTACGTGCTCATCCGACCGCACCGTGAAGGTCTTCGACGTAGTGGATGGGGAGGCGCAGCGCTCGACGGGAGGCCACACACTGAAAGGGTGCGGGCGTTCTTCGTGATGGCGCAAAGTGATAGCACTGATGGTGTTCAACAGACATACTGGCCCAGTCTGGCAGGTTGCATGGGCGCATCCAAAGTTTGGCCATATTCTCGCGTCGTGTTCGTATGATGGGAAAGTGTTGATTTGGAAGGAGCAGCAATCGCAAGGAGGTGCCGCTGGCGGTTGGATAAAGATTAAGGAGCATACGCTTCATACGGCTTCCGGTGCATGCTATCTTCTTGTACAAAGTGCAGATAACTAACCTTCTTCTTCAGTTAACTCTGTTTCATGGGGTCCACATGAACTCGGCGCAATCCTTGCTTGCGCTTCCTCCGATGGAAAACTATCGGTTTTGACATTCAAAAGTGCGTCTATATTCCGTATGTCATACCGTTAATACCCATTCATGCTTGTTCCGCATTTCCGTAGATGACGGGCAATGGGATGCGGACATCTTCAACGGGCACGCCATCGGCTGCAATGCAGTTTCGTGGGCCCCAGCTATCCTCCCCGGGTCTTTGGTATCACCGCCCCAAGGACAGACCGCGCTGGCACAGAGTCCTCAATCCACGCAAAGTCCCTCCGTCAAGCGTTTCGCGAGCGCTGGCTGCGACAACCTGGTCAAAATCTGGGGCTACCAGGAGGATACCAAATCGTGGGTGGAGGAGGAGACACTGGAGGGGCACACCGACTGGGTACGTGACGTCGCGTGGGCACCGAATATCGGGCTTCCTAGAAGCTACATTGCGACAGCGTCCCAGGACAAGACAGTTATTATCTGGACCAAAGATTCGCCCACTGCACTATGGGTAAGGACAGTCCTTGATCCCTCCACCAGTGCGCCCACGTCCGGCGCTCCCTCTTCTGCAGGCAAGTTCCCTGATGTTGTTTGGCGCGTATCATGGAGCTTGGCTGGAAACTTGCTTGCTGTCAGCTGTGGGGATGGTAAAGTGACTCTCTGGAAGGAGAATCTCAAGGGAGTTTGGGATTGTGTTAGTGATATGAACAGCTAATTGTGATGTTTGCTACGACGAATATTTTCTATTTATTATTTTCTGGATTGAAACCATTTTCAACGTGCGATAAGGCCTAATATTTATGCGACCTAGCTATGCATTTCGAATCACTGCAATATTTCTCACCTAGGAATCGAAGCATATCAGGACAGCCGGAATAATTTGGGAAATGGTGAGTAAATCATACCGTACTTGAATCCTATTACCTCCTTTCCTTAGCATATTGGGGATTTACCCCCTCTATGCCAGCTGTCACTAGGGTCACAACGTTATATATCACTGACGTTGTCAATAGCTGAAGGGACATCCCACCGTAAGATCGCAAGATTTGCCATGTACGCCATGGAAACCCATTTCTTGAGAGAAGTAAACCATGGGTCCGAACGCTTGTTACAACGCTCTCACCAGCGCTTGGAAACCGGAGTACCCAATGCTATCGAAGCACCCATGGCCAAGAAGCGCCTACTGCCGGTAGCTTCATAGGAACCGTTATCTCTGGCGCTAAAATAAACGCTAAAAACCATTGGATAGGACGGAGTGCCATACGTTATAGGCGCCTATGAAATATGTGCTTAGTTTCATAAACGCCTTGAAGGCGTTTCCCTTATCCTTTGTTCCCAGTGCATTACAAGTAGCGCTCGATATTAGCGCTCGTTAAGCGCTCATATTATTACAGAAATATTCTATATACGCATTGGCACAGGACACTTCATTAGATGAGACTTGCGCGCAGACCTGCAAACTTCGCAGAAATTGACGAACATTCGTAATATTTTTACCTGTTTTGCAAGAGCTCCTTCCTCTGAGAAATTAAGATATCCACGTCAGTGCAAATAACCATCAATACTTAAGATTAAGTCACAACCACGCAGCTATCACACCCATTCTCAGCGCCTACACATTTCTGCCTCAGCAAGTTCCTTGGACCCCAGTTACACCCATTCGTGTCTACATCCACCCTACCTGCTATAATGCTTGGATCCTTTGACTTCGACCCCGTCGGCCTGCGCTACGACGATATCTATTCATTCGATGGAAGATCAATCGAAGAGGCTTTCGTCAGGTATCTAAAAGGGCTCATAACGCGCTTGAGGAGGTAAGCATACGTGTTTTTTCATCACTTCCACACGTTATTCGCGTTTTGCAGCTGTTAACACGCGTCTGTCCGGCAAAAAGCGTCTTCGAGCATCTTGCTTCAGTCAACACGTCCAAGGATCTTTACGATGGAAATCATCAAATTTCACATGGTGCCTGTTATAAGAAAGCGGTTCAACAAATCAATGAAGGAGTATGGATGCACGTGAGTTACAACATGTTCTTTGTATATGCCACAGGTGTAGACGTTGACTGGCGCGTGTATCATTGGCTTTCAGAGGAATGTCACGCCAAATCATGAAGGAGGAACAGGAGCATACCAATTTGATATCAACAAGAGACACGTCAATCAGTATGTTACGGCGTGTCGGACTACCCTAGAACGTGTTTGCTGATAAATAAATCCATATGTCCCTCTAGCTTATGTGGTTCACCTCTGTGAAGGTTACCGCGGACGCACAGTGCACGTATCTCGCAAAGAACCTAAGGAAGGCGACCGGCTTTGTAGCTGGTAGCTTGAGCTCTGCCGGACCTTCCACACCGTCAGCGCCTGCTCCTCTGCAAGACGCCGATACTATAAGAAAGCTAATATGGCCGCGATCCAGAAGGCGACTTCCAGTTCGATCTTAAAGAAATCCAAGAAGGCGAAGGCCTGAAATCTCTGCTTGTTCTTGGAATATCACAGTAAAACTCTGTACATACTCTACGATATTTGCCCAAGCGTGTTGGTATTACAGTTCTGATTCTACTTAGGTGTACATATGCTCTAGCGCTTTGACTCCAGAATTGGGCCTGTAAATAATTTGGATATGTTTTATTCCGAGTGTCCGGAAGTCTTATGTAGTGCATATCCATTATTACAAGTACTGATCGAATATTCATATAATTACTTACAGTTATATCTAACTCCTTGGACATTTGCACAACCCTTTCTGTTCTGATGCCCCAAACTTTTTAACGCCATATACATAAATGTAGATGTATCTCAAATCCTCTGCGTTAACAAAACGATCAGGCCCTGGGCTTTCGGGGGTTGGGCATCATTGCTATTGGCCCTTGAGAAAAATATGGCGTGTTTTCCGAACATACCATTGTAGACAGCGCCTTAAACGTGCAATGGTTCCGAAGAACAAGAAGATATGTAGAGGTCAATTACTGCCTCGAGGCTGTGTTTATCATTGAGTTGTTTTACTTATTAAAGAGTGTTCGTTCATACATAATATATTTTAGGAACATAGGACCAGTACAGCCATATACTGTTCCAAGCTCGAATTCAGAGCGCATCCATGCTTATGTACTTACAAGTTTCGAAGAGACCGTAAACTATTAAGTAAACTACTATATAGAGAGCAGTTCGCAATATTAACTTTCCTTGCTTGTGACGGTACGAGATTAAAAATTTATGAGCTGCTGCATTTTCTTGTACTTTTTATAGTACATAAGACGTACTCATAGTTGGAACGAAGAGATTCAGACGTAAATCCTTGGTTTGAGGCTCAGGAAGCATGGTCAAATGTCTCCGAGAACATTTGTCGGTGTGAAGTTTCAATTCTATCATGGCAGAACACCTATACATACCATCAAACCAAAACCCAGGATGATTCTATTGAGAAACCCCTCTTGTTCATGCATACCCCATCTTTTTGCTTAGGAATCACATACTCCTCTTACTTTACTACTTTGTGTCAGCCGGAAAATGTTGCTGTTACGGGCATCCGGAATAACTGAGTTGCATCATCTGTCAATTTTTTAATTTCTGGTCCACCCACCATCCAATAAAATCTGTAATGAAAACCTCCTGTCCTTGTTGCTGGACATCATCAGCAACCATTTTGTACTTTTTTTTTTTTTGTATTCAGCAGATTTATGTGCAACAAGTAATCTAATGTACTAAGATGCATAGGTCATGCTACTTCAATGAAGAGGATGACCAGGACAACATAATTAAATGAGCAGCAGGGAAGTGGGACTGGTCTGTAGTCATAGTGTGTATAGCTGCAAAGTCTAAGCATTGGTATAGGGTAGGAGTAAATGGTTGGCCAAAAGGCCAGGTAGTCATTATTCTATGAGTCCAAATGCTGCTCTTGGGGCCTTTGCTGGAACATTGAGGTCCTGCAACATGAACCATACATGAACATGCCTTCTTGTAACACACAATGTGCTGTGGCTTCATCTTTGAGTGCCAGGCATACCAAAATGAACTTCCTCATTTCTGTCTCCTTCAGGGGACACAAAACCTGGAATCCAGTTGTTAGTACAAATGGTGAGCTTCATAGAAAGACTGGGTTCTGGAAGTAAATTTCCTTCAGCAGAGAGGTGACTGTATCCTTGTCATGGTCTGAGATGGCATCAGCAACCAGAACACTGTGGATCACAATACAGGTCCATGGGACATCCAGGTGTAGAGCTATGTGTGAGTCATCCCAGTCCTCCTCTGGAAGACCCAGGACTTCAGCAAGCCCACCTAAGACCATGTCCTTGTAGTGTTTCTGCACTTTTCAAGCAGTGAATGGAGGTCTTGCTGTTAGTACAAGGTTACCATTACATGTGAAAGTTGCTGCCACAAAACAAAGGTGGATATCTTTGCTTGGGTCTTTGAAGATTCTGTTGAGGGTATTGCATATGCAGTGTGGCAAGGTTCTCTCAATCTGTACCTTGCCAAATTGACAATGAGCCAGTATGGGGAAAGTGGATCATGTCTCTGAGGGGGGGAGCAGCATGGTGGACTGGGTAGAGTGGATGGCTGAGTGAGGGCCTCCTGAGAGTGTCTATGTGGAATGGCAGCTTTGGCTGCATACATGGCTGTGGGGACACAGCAGTGGCTATGGGGGCAGTGTTGGCTGTGGGGGTAGCCTGGCCAATGTCTGGTGCTTTGGTTGATGTCACCAAAGGAGGTCCTGGCTGGAGAAATCTTCTCTCACCTTGGGGGGCCATGATTGAGGAGAGGCTTTTTAAGGCTTCTTGAGTTGGGGTGATGTCAAGTGGGTGTATGTCTGGGGTAATATTGGTGAGTTGCAAAACTGTTGTTGTCATAGCTTCAAGGAGCACTCTCAAGTGCTCTAGCATGGCCTTGGCCTGTTCTTGCATTGTCACATGGGTGGGCTTCATATTAGGAACATTTGAGAAAATGTCCTCAGTCTGCAGTGCTTGGGGCAAAGGGCTTGGTATGGGAACTGTGTATGTTGGAGTTGTGCCTGTTGTGGAAGAGCCATCTAACTTTCCCTTTTTAATGACATGGTCAGTATGTGGGGACTTGGTAGTGAGATGGTAGTACAGATAAAGGTGCATTGAGGTCAAGGGGCTTGCTGGCTTCTGGGGAGGATTGTTGATGCATGCCACATTGCACTTGATGATGGGAGTTCAGGTGTGACATTGGTTGACATTTTTGTACTTATCCCTATCATATTTTGTTTCATTAGACCTGCCAGTAAATTTTGCTATCTAACAGGATTTCAAGAACAGGATTGGCAGAATTTAGGGTTGACTAGTTTAGTGTTTTCTTTCTGCTTAATTCAAAGGGCTATGGTCAGCCACTGCCCTTGCTCAAGCCCTCATCTGCACTAAGATTAGAGCCGAGGTACCATCAACTATGCAGTAAGCACTGCACTCGCAGAACCATTGTAGATTATGTCGTCAGACGGGTCACAACCACGTTAACTGACCACTTAATATCGTACAGTGAATAAAGCAATAATTTGGACACATCTTAAACGTGTCCGTATGCGACGTCCAATTTAGATTAGTACCCCTGTAGCACAGTGCTTGTAATGTTCCGGAGATCGCAAGATTGCTCCGGCCTGCCGGAGGAGAATATACGGGGTTTCTATATAAGCAAAATTTTCAAAGGGGTATGTAAGGGGTATGCGCAAGCAAGCGGGGTTTCTCAATAGAATTATCCCAAAACCCATATGTACAACCTCCGAAACTGGGTCAGAACTTATATAAATGGTCATACAAGATTACATCCGATCGTGAATCAAAACATTTATCCAGGGTGAAGCCGTGATAGGCCGCTGCATTGAGGAAGTAGCACTTAAAATTTTTTTTATTTGCTTAATGTACATACCAGGCAAAAATTTCCTATGATCTTACACGGTGTTTGAGAGTTTTGCTTGGTGCGCCGGCCATGTTCTTATCGACTGCTGTGTTTCTCACGATTTGAACGGTTAAAAGGTGAGCTTTTCCAAGCCGGGGCGGGAAAATACTTGTAACGTAAAGTTCGCGGGCGACGGTCACGGCTGCTCTGTTTATTAGGTGTGCGTTAGTCTAAGTTCCTGATTTGGAGGGACGGCGGGGAGCGATATTCATTTCGGTACCGCACTTAGGATGCAGGGTCCTCGTAGAGGAAATTAAAGCCATCATTCATGGACCAAAATGGTCCCCAACTTATATATAACGGGAATCGCGCACCTCTCGCACACGGAGCCACGATGACAGTCACGTCGATCGCGACAATGTCACGTGGAAGATCGAAACTTTGTTACCATGCACCTCCGCGCCCTAGGTATCTCTTCTGTCTATCTCAACCGATCCGCAGGCATGTCCGCCCCTTATGCCGCCGAAAAGCAGCTCGCCATCGCCGCTGTGCGGCGCGCAGCCCTCCTCACCTCCTCCGTCTTCAACAAGCTCGTTAAGAACGAGACGCTGACGAAGGGTGACAAATCACCCGTCACTGGTAGACATATTGTTTGATGGAGATGATATACAGATGCTAATTCATTGTGTTTGAGGATATAGTTGGCGACTATGCTGCGCAAGCTGTTATTAGCAGCATGCTGCACCGTGCGTTTCCGGGAGATCCTATCGTTGGAGAGGAAGATGCGGCCGAGCTGCGCGCGGAGGAGGGGCCGGGTATGCGCGAACGGATTACAGAGCTTGCAAATGAGGCGTTGACAGCAGACCTGGGACCCGGGGATAGTGCTTTATGGGGGATTGGACCTGGCCAGACGAAGACCACCTCTGAGTTGTTGGACGCGATTGACAGAGGGAACTACGCTGGTGGACGGATAGGACGTGAGTAATTCTGTGGTTGTAAGATATTGCATTTATAATTATGCTGATGATCCAGGCTGTTAGGGATGTGGACGATTGACCCTATCGACGGCACGAAGGGCTTCCTGCGTGGGGAGCAGTACGCGGTGTGCTTGTCGCTCATCATCGATGCGAAAGTGCAGGTAGGCGTTATTGGGTGCCCTAACCTTCCTGTGAACCCTTCAAAACCCGAGGATGGCACCGGTTGCATCTTTGTTGCTGTCAGAGGACAGGGCGCGCAGCAGGTTCGTTCCCTCTCTTCCATCTAAATACCATTGACTTACATCTTCGATCTTTGTTCGCGCTTGCAGCTAACACTCTCCGGAGAGAACCCGATACCCTTCCACATACCCGCTACCACGCCCTTAGCGCTCAATTTCCTCGAGTCCGTCGAAGCCGCGCACTCGTCGCACTCGTTCAACGACTGCGTCTCGGCGTTGCTCGACGTCAAGCGCGCCCCAATGCGCATGGACAGTCAGGCGAAGTACTGCTGTCTTGTGCGCGGAGAAGGTGGGGCGTACCTCCGCATGCCTACGGGTGTCGGATACCGGGAAAAGATCTGGGTATTTGTTGTTGTCATCACGCGCGCAGTTCTCTTGAGACCCTGACCCAGAGTTCATGCTATGTTTTACTAGGACCACGCCCCCGGTGAGGTCCTCGTCGAGGAAGCAGGTGGCATCGTCACGGACTCGCGCGGCGAGCGGCTCGACTTTGGCCTGGGCCGCACCCTGGGTGAGAACTTCGGCGTCATCGCGGCAGGGAAGGACGCGCATACCCGCGTACTGGGCGCGGTGCAGCAGGCACTCAAGGACGAAAAAGAAAAAGAAGTGAAGGCAAAAGCATAGGCGACGGTCTAATGCACTTATGTACAATATACAGGGTGCGTCCCAGCGTAGAGGTAAGCGGGCTAAAGCTTTCTTGATACTTCCCAGTAGATAATGCTATTTATTTTGCCGGTGTTTCGTTCAGATCTTGGGGGCGGTCGAAGGCAGGGATGTGCGAATGGAATATAACCAACTTGAGTTCGGGCTTCTTACTTTCTTCAAGCACCCTTCGGTAGAAAAGAAAGAGCCTGAACGCGTGTTGTTTATGTATTGGGGGTCGCCATCGCGCCTGAGCTTCTTACGATAAGACGCCATCGGATTCTTTGAGACTTTCGCCCGACCCCCGCCGATTGATATTATGGTAAGCTAGGGCCTTATCCTGAAGCCTTGAGGATAGTTTATCGGATCGTAACTGGCCTCGTGTAGAAGCCTATATGTAAACCTGTCGAGCTTTTTATTGTAGAGGTGTACACTGTGTATGGCGTCTTCACAATGCGAAATAATTCCTCCTACTAAGTACTGTGCTCACTAATATTCTAATCCTCATCCAACGACTGAGCGCGTCAGCAGTTACAGTTACCGCGCCGTAGCACTCGCCAATCGGGACGTCATCGTTGCGGGGGCTGTGCTGAGCTCAGCACGCACATTGCCGAAGCACCGGACAAGAGCTCCCAACTGCGCCAATGACGATGAATCTCTCTCGCTCCTGAACAAATACGTAGCCGTCGACGTCTCTCTCGCTCTCTTGGACTTTCTCGTATCCCCACACATCATTTCACACCGATCTTTCGTTACTTCTGCGCATTGGACGCCAAAAATTCCTGTCTGAACAAACAACGAATTCTACAACAATACCTACTATTTAACATTTACCTTTCAACAATGGCTAGCTTGTGAGTGGCTTTAGCCACTTGTTATCTATGAAAACTCTATCCAACCTAAATTGTGCAGCGTGGACTTCATCTCTCTCGCCCTTGTACGTGACTTGGCCTTCGAAGCTCTGATTGCACTCGAGTTCCAATCACCCGCTGCTCACTGGACCTACAGGTCATTGCCGTCTTCACAGGATCTATCTATGGTGTCATCTATGTTGCTGGACTGTTCTCAGCAGGTGTACAATCGACGAAAGAGAAGTAAACATAGTTCTTGCAAGCCATTTATAGGCCAGTTCCTGAATGCTTGGTGCCTACAGCTTGAAAAAACAGGGCCTCCATGTCTCCGATAATGGCGTTTCGATAAAGACCTCGAAACGCTTTGATCGACAGGACTACATTGATGCAACGCAAAGGTTAGCTGGCGTACATGACCTCGTCAATTCTCCATGCCAGCATGAGTCTTACGACTGACGTGCGTCATGATATTATCTAGGAATATCGTAAAAGCCATGGACGCGTCTTCCTTCAAACACAACGGAAAGCCCGGGTCGGGCGCATCGAGCATTGAGCGTACACCGTCGAGAAGGAGCAGCAGCAGCAATGATGAGGAGAAAAAGAAGAAAAGGAACGGGCTATTTGGTAAGAGGAAGTGAGCAGGAGCATGGACATGGAGGAGGTGATACCGTGCTGCACGGCCCGTCGATGACATCTGTGTGTCTTCCCACCATCGCCGTGCATAGGACTGGGAACGCGTCCGTCCTAGTCGCCCCTCGCAGACTGTCTGACTTTATTATCATGTATTTATTATGTAGGTACCACTTACACGCAGACGTCAGTCCTTGGGCTCGCACAATACAGCCCATTGTTGTGTACATACCCTATATCGACCCGAACCACGGACAGCGCACCTGTATTAGTGAAATACAAAACTTGAGGTCTACACTCTGTTGAACTTGGATCTACAGTGGAACCCAAAACCATGATACTTGAAGTCGAATGTGAGACAGTAGCCCGCTTCCACTTGCTAGGCCATTCTGGCAGTAGCACAGCTCCTCCAACGGCGTGACGTGACAGGAGTCCGGTGTATCAAGAGGCGGAAGGAACTAGCACTGCTTAGGGACGTGTAACACAATGATATCCCAATGTTAGGTAAGTACCCAGTTACTTATCATAATTCAAGATACCTACATGCTAACCCAAGTTTTCTCTGTACAGAAAGTATAAGGTCGGACATGTCACACGAGACGTTTTGGCTCATAATCGCTTTCTTTGCATGAAACAACAAAGTTAAAAAAACTCAATAGATTCTACCAGATCGGCAAGGCATTCTGAATCTAGGGTTCTCAGAAATTTGCCGGTGTCCCCCGGGCACTTTTTCACGTCAAACCCCTGTAGAACACGAAGTCAAAGATAATCGATGATGCCTGCAGGCGACCACGAAAGGTGAAGAGCTCGCAAAAAGAAGGGCTGTCCCAGCTTCCTGAGGCGAGGTGAGGCGTTCTGTGAATCCTGATTTATTGCTGAGCCCTGGAGCCTCGAGCTGTTGCACGAGAAGCAGGATCCTCGTATCGTGAACTTACGTTCATCCTGAAGTAGAATGACAAGGCTTGGATATGCCACCAATATTAAGTGTGCATACTAATTATTGAGCGAAGGCAGAGGCGATAGAAACAGCCATGCTCCGAAGAAAATGGCTGCATGTACGATCAAACGAAAGTTAGGCATAATAGTTTTTCCTTGATGCCTCGGAGGCCGAGCCATCACTCCAGGCGGGTACAGGGGGTATTCAAGAGAGTCTGTACTCCTAATGGAAATGCATGAGCTTTTGCATGGTGCTGGAAGAAATTTGTTCAGGATGCTTCCACATAATTGTGATATATGTGTCGATCGTACGATTTTTCTTGAATCTTGATGAGCTCCACATACAAGATATATTAATATGTTCTCCGCGAGGCAGGCCTCCACACCGCCTGAAAAAAATGAACTCGATCATCGTTCGCTACATGTATGTGGCGACTACTCCTGGCAGTGCTAGAAATGCTATCTCGTCTGGCAACACTACTTGGAGCGAGAAGAAGGAAGAAGTCGTTTGCCTCCACTGCGCCAAAGAGCTGTTCATGTGCGTTGGATTTAGAAGACGCTCGACTTCATGAATTCAGATATAAATTTGCTCTGAAAGGTTGAAATGCTGTTGCCAACCTTCCTGTATAGTCCATGATGAAGCCTCTTGTTGGTTAAGAATGACCATGTAGGCATCAGAAACACGCATTGCCATCGGGGACGAACAGTCAGTAGGTTCTAGAATATTTATGGGAGGGGGATGTTACTTCAGTTACTAGCAATGCGGTCTTCACTTCCGATACCCAGATGCGCATCGCCATACTGCGGCAAGGAAAGCACTCTAATCCGTCTACTGAGTCAGGGCAGTTGTATCCCCTATCGTAGGATTGCCGATCAACAATGTGATAACATTGAATCATGAGAGATGCGGAAGGACTATCTCCTGTAGTATATCCGCTCTAACAGCATTTAAAAGATACTATTAACACCAAGGGGAATAGAGTAAACATCGTGCAGGCTTGGGTTGAGAAGTCTTGGGTAGGCGTATTCCTGTACCCTAGGATTCCCAGGTGCAAGTTAGGAAAGAACCAGTTGTGGTTGGAAAGCCAGACTTCAGATAAACCATGAGGCATCCTGAAAGACCCACTACACGTGAAGTAAATGCAGTCATTGAAAGCTGGTCAGCACTGAGTCATCGAACTGCGTAGATGAACGCTATACAGACGCGTTCACCATGCCGAAGCGATGCGGTCGCACCATCCGACAGCACTTCGGGTCCGGTGCTACATTAGTCCGAAGTCGATCGCGGCCGCTGGGAGGTCTAGTTCTGACCTCGACCTAAAACGTGACATTTGGCTCCGTGAATAGCAGAGATCTTCATATTGAAAGTATCCAGATGCCCGTACCAGGCGTCTCTAGTATGGTTCTCGAGGTGTCTGAACTTGGGAGTCTATGCTCAACGGGGCGCCCGTCGTGCGATAATTCCGATATCAGTTTGGATGTGACTTAACCAAGGAGGTCTCGTAAGGATGCTTCGAGCTTGGGAAAGAATGGACCAGTGGGGCAACGTGCATTTAATAGAGTGATATGACTTGTTCGCGTCTTGGTACGATAGGTCCTTGGGGGTCTGCGATCATAGTACTGCAATCTCAGCCTAAAAACTGTCACCAGAGCAAAACAATGGGGCCATGGGGTGTACTTTGAACTGGACCCACTCATACCCATCACAGAGTCCTACGTCCAACTAGCAAGGGAGTCTAGCGCTGGCACTCTCGATTATCGATGAATCCCATGGTGGAGGCCACTCGCAGTAGATCGATCAGGTTGGACACGAGGCTGAGGAAAGATGTGGTACCCCTTTCTCTTTAAGAAGGCCTGTAGGTGATATTGGGCAAGGAAATGCCGTAGGACGAGCACCATTGGTTGATGTACCGTATGATGTTACTATAGCGGAAGAAACATCGTAGCACTGGTAGGATTGTCCGAGAGAACAGCAGCATGTATGATCATAGCCTGTAATCGACGGGAAACGATACCGTCCACAGGTAGACTTTGCGCTAGCACGACAGTGGCTGAGGAATATGAAGTGGAACTAAGTTGGAAGCACAGTACCGTGATCCCGAAGTTAATTGGGAGAGAAGTGAATGGATCACGCCACCGCGGCAGATTTCGTTGCTAGAATACTACTTTGAATAGCAAGCAGGACGTCGGTATCACGTACCACTGCGGCATATCGACCTTCCGTTGAGTGAAATGTTCACGCCAAGGCCATGGGAGTAGAACAGTGGCAGACATTAATCATGGATGAGGAATATAGCGGACCAATTGGAGGCATAACGGCGCGTCCAAATTGAGCGGGAGAGAAGTGAATGGGGTCTCATCAACGCGATGCAATAGGTGCTAGGATAACAGCATGTCGCATTCGCGATATATTACCCTGGGGCCAGATTGAACTTTACCACGGAAATAAAACGAAGGGAAAGAGTCCAAGGTCGAGAAGCAGAGGAATGAATGGAATCACCTCACTCTGGCGCACTTAGGTGCTATAATAATAGATCAGTTGACGTATCACAGTCCTGGTGCATGGATAGCGAATTCATGCTACCGGTGTTAGAGAGGTAAGAACAATCGTAGCCAAGACATAGGGAGCTGGACCAGCATGCATAAGCACCACAACATGGGTTTACATCCATTAGAGCAGGAGCTGAGTACTACTGCAGAAACGGTGGACCAACACACAAGTCTACGGATCATGCTGTCGTGACGCATGGGTCATATGTTGGCTAAATTCTGGTCGTATGGGAATAGTAGAGAACTATTGTGGTCGAGCGAGATCGTTAAGGACAACCACAATAAAAGGGCTGGGAGGCAGTGAATGGAGTCATACCACCGCGATGCGCTTGCGTACATGCTTGGATATAAAGCAACTGCCATCTTGGAGTCTGGGACACATCTGAGATATGTATATCATTCCTGCTATCTCAGGGCAGATATCTGGACCGTGATGCTCATGTTCCAGGTGTTGTCTGATGCCGGCACTATACAGTTGAACGTACATAGACCGGTACCATACCACCGCAGCCTGTGGCATTACGACTTGAGATTGAAGACCATTTTGGTGGATGGATGAAACAGTCATAGGTCGCCAGTCCACCGAGATCTCCGGCAATGGGCGCGCATCACCTCTACCCGGGGCAAGATATTCATTACGCAGGATAGCAGATTCTGCCCATTTAGTGGAGTCTATCCTTGGTTCTGCTAGGGTATGTTCTCGGTGTGTTCTTGATATATCCTTCGAGCGGTGTAGCCTGCACTTGAAGCCATACATCGCTCTGGAGTCTGTATGTATTGGTGGTGCTCGCTGGTGATCCTCGAATGGGAATAGGGACATGCTTAGGAAGTACGAAGGAGGAATGTAGTATGGATTGGGCTGCTCTCGAACGAGCATCCCAACGTCGAGCGAGGAATGAGGCATTCATGAACAAGACAAGCCTAGTGAAGGGTTCACTAAGCGAGCAAGATTTGAATGACAAGCCGGAATCGGGGCAACGTCAAGCAGGCCCCCAATCATCATCCTGATGATTCTTCATGTCGTACACCCTACGACAGCCCGCTCGAGTTGCTATCCTGGGAAACCTAAGAACGAACCCAGAGAATAGAGGCGAGGCCCTCGAGGGCTCGTACTCGAGGACACCAATCCTTTGACCAAGGGCACCAGCTTGCTACGCCGCTGAACGAGCGGCTCCATCCACCATGGCCCGCTGTGATTGAGACCGATTCCACCGCGTACAATGCGAGCTAACATGAATTTTTTCTGCCCACCCAGCGTTCCAAGTCGCCTTCAAACGAGAAGACGCTAGTCGGCTCACGAACGACGCGTGCAACGTCCAGTCCCTGCCTGCGTCGTTACCCCACCGGCCGAGTGGGGAAGCAGCCTATCCACCCGGATCTCGAAGGGAATAATAGAGTAGACGTGCTTCCTCCCCTGAGCTAGTGGAGCCTGGTATTACAGATGTAAGAGAGGGCGGGGTGTTGGTCCTTGGGAAGCCGGTATTTCTGGGTTCGTATATGTGGGCACTGGAACAACTTTGGGGGGGGGAGGTATGGGGCGTACGTTTCAATGACGAGAGAATACAAGTCGAATATTTTCATGTTCCAGGTGAACGGCAATCACTCACGCGTCCTCAATCACTCCCTGCTCTGTCGAATATGCGCGTCGTGGAGTACCGTAGGAGGATAAGCAAATAGCCTGAGGCAGAGTTGAACGGGAAGGCTGGGTATATCGTACTGGTCAGCGTGAGCTAGGAGTACACGGGAAAAATGGGATGCACAGATAGCACGTACGAAGGTAAAGCTCCATTCCCTATGTTCATTTGCCATCCTTTGGTTAAGCGTTATTCAACGAGTCCTGTTCTGTGACACTTGACCGTAAGTCCTTCTACCACTCGATCTTCCGATTCGAAGCCATGATACCGAATTCCAATAGCTCCTTTGTAGCGTGATTTTTTCCCTCCGATATTCGATATTTTCGTCGTGAGCTTGTCCTAAGGCATACGGATGTCGGATTAGGCTGGAAGTAGACCCAAAGTAGCCCGTAGCTTTCTGGTTCGAGCAAGTTTGATTCTGCAACTGCAGCCAAATACCAGATTTCGCTATTACATAATAGTTGTATGTCCGCCGACCCAGGACCTAAACTTCATCTACTTAAGACATTCATGACGTATGTAACCCTACAGCTTTCGTCGTAATGTGCACTGGCAATCCTTTTAGTTTTACCTTCTCTCTGAAATGAAACTCGCCCACAAAACCAATATAAGCATTCCGCAAAATATTATCCAGGTCCTGCAAAGAACATGCAAGCTCCGTCAGCCGACGACATGAACTCGCCCACCGCATCCTCCTCCCCACCTTACCCACAAACTCTTCTTCCCCACCCTTTTGTTCACGCCCTTCCAGACCGACCTGCAAGTTCCATGCACCCTTCACGCGCTTGGGTGGGACTCTCCTGACGCACGGGAGGCCTCGTACTTCATACACCGCATGGTCAAGTACGCGACGGACGAGGCGGGGAGGCGGTACAACGCGGCAGTTATGGTGGCTGCGGCAAGAGAAAGGTAAACGTTCCAAGTATTGTGTAGGATCGCGGGGCTATGGGTCAAGAAGTTTTTTGTGCCCCGTGAGTCCCTTCCGTCGTTGCTTTTATAAGCGTATGCTGAATAGTGTCTTGTTTTGTTCAAAATTGCATTGGGGTGGTTCGCATACGGGTCTATGACGGAGATACAACGGCAAATCGTAAGTATCTATTCCAACTCTCCCTTCAAGACCATGATCGTGCCGGGCGTTTTGCGACAGATTCTCGACAACCAGCAAGGCCTGTACCCATTAGCTTAAGTGCTCGACTGACGGAGCAAACAGAACCAGGAGTGATATTTGAATCCCGTGGAGCTCGTCCAGATGCGGCTTGTGCTCAACTTGCGTCCATCTTGCGTGAGCTTACTCCTATAACGTGCCCCTAGACCGTTATTGATTGGCAGATGAAACCTAGGGTTTAACGCACACCGTGTCCCAAGACGCGCTGACGCAGAGTATGTTCGTGGGATGGTACTGCAGCGTCAAGGACGCGTTTGAGAACACGCTCTCTGTGCATGTGACTTTCAAGGGTTTTTTCCAGGCGCTGTTTTGGCGGCTCAAGCTGCTGGTACATGTACGCTCATCGTCGCATCTCGCACGTAGTATGACTGGTGGAATGACATTCCCAGCAACCCCACTACTACTCGATGTCCACACACCCGCCTGCCCAGCTTCCCTTCGCACAGGATTGTCTCCCAGCGATCAACCTGCAGCCTCTCCGCCCTCCAGCAGAGTGCATGCCGCCGTGCGTGGATTACAGCGCCTTCTCGCAGCGTACGCGCAGGTTCTGGGCGACAATTGAATTACAGGGGCGATTGCGTAGGCCATGAAGCCTGAGACGGAGGCATTTCGTGAGTACATGGCAAAGGAGCGGGGGAAGCAGCAGGAGGAGAAGCCGCGGTGGGATGTGGAGACCCTGGGGAGGATTGTAGCAGGGAGGAAGACAAAGAGCGCGAGGAAGAGGGAGGAAGCGGTGGGGAAGATGATGTGAGTTCGGGGCTATGCTGTGGTTGAGTGAGGTTTTGCTGATCCGATGGGGTGTTTATAGAGCGACCTTGACAACGAAGATGGAGGACAGGTTGAGAACAAGGTAGAGGAGACGGGATCCGCGGGTTCGGACACGAAAGAGTAGGCAGATGCGCACAGGGAGTGAAAGTGAATGGACCACTTTTGATACCATGGCTTCGACCCTCGGGAACGTATGACAATGTTTCGGTCAAGACTAGAAAGAGGATATGACCAACATCATAGGGTCTTTTATTATTGGCGAGGAACTTAACATAGATGTCGGAGCAAGGGAGGTGTATATCGCAGCCAATTTCTGGGGCATGTTACTATCGGAGGCGCATGGGGATGGGCATGGACAGTAGAAGGCATGCCGCCCGGAGCTAACTGGTACACTTTTAAGTCTCAGTATATTGTGTTCCACCTATCCACTGACTGGCGAGCTTCATCGTATATAATCGATAGTTTCTATGCGCAACATTGCCAGCGAGAAAATAATAACCCGAGATCGTTATTGGCTAAAGGACGGGACGTAGTGGCTTAACCCATATGATGTGTCAATACGCGCTGACGTAGAGTATGTTCGCGGGGTGGTGCAGTAGCATCAAGGATACGTCCGAGGAGGAATGCATGCCGGAGAACATGCAGCCTGTGCATGCGTCATTCGGGGGGTATTTTTCAGAAGCTGTTTTGGTGGTTCGAGACCCAGGCATATATATGTTCTTCGTCGCATTGCACAGGCAGAGAGGGAGGAGACGGAAGGGAGGAGGCAATATGAGTTCGAGGCTTCGCTGATCCGGAGAGATGTCTAATAAAGCGATGGGGTCGATGAAATTGAGAATAAGGGGTCGAGGGGCGGAATCTGCGGGCGTGGACACGGAGCAGCCGGCGGATGCGCACAGCAAGTGAAAGGATGGCCTTTGATAGCACCGCTTCGAACTACGGAGACAGTGTTTGCGTCAATGGGGTGGTATAGACAAGATCCGACTCAATAGTACACGAGAGAGGCTCGACATGGAATAAACGTCGTAGGGCTTTGTCGGCCGGGAGCTTGAAAAGTTGGGGTGGATTTCGGGGCAAGAATAGGTGGGTAAATATATTTTCCAGCCAGTTGGTTGACCCGGTAGAGATGCATGAGCATGGATATGGCCACGGATGTGAGCTCCGTGCATTGCGTGGGCATGGTGTATTTTCGATCTTAGTATATCGTGTTCCGCCCGTTCACCGAATAGCGAGCTTCACCGTGCATGGCCGATAAATCCTATACGCAATAGTGCCGGTGAGTAATTGACAGCCACGGATTCTAAGCTACCGCCATTGGCAGTAGGATCCCGTACGTCGCCGCACCGTCAAATGAGTCCCTATGAGGATGTGAGTGGGAAGCTAGCAAGTTCGCTTTTGCGACAGGAAGTGCGATTGTCGGCCAGCGGCGGTCAAGGAGGACTATCAATTGGTGAATCTATGGAGAGCACCGAACGTTTTTCAGCTGGCGCATCTGAGGGGCGATGGTTGAGCTTGGTTGAGTCGTAGAAGGAACGGAACCAAAGATGTAATTGGAAAATCGATTCTGGGTAATTATTGTATTCCGTTAACCGCAAAAGGCAATACAGCGGCAATCTCCCATTTCTGTTGCCATCGCCCACTCACACTGGCATATCACACCTCTTCACCTCTTCATCCATCCTCCCCATTCACTCTTTTTTCCTCATCCCCGTCCCCGCCATGGCAGACCTCACCGTCCTCGTCTCCCCAATGCCCCTCTACCCGCTCACCACGGGCTTCACCTTCGGACGTACCCCACGCCCCCAAACCCGCCCCGTCATGGTCACCCTCGACTCGTCCGAGGCACCCCAAGAGTCCCAGTCTGACGACGAGCCCCTTCCCCAGCCGCAACCACCCCGTCCTCAGCCAAGCGACCCCCTCAGCATGCCCGCCTCCTCCCCGCGGCGCACGCGCTCTCCGCGCCCCACCATCAACAGCACCCTCCTTTCCCCACCCATTAACACATGGAAGGCGCCCCCGCAGGAGCGTGCGCGCCCGCGGCACCGCCCCACGCGCTCGCGGAGTGCCCCCCCGGAACGCCGATATATCAGGCATGGTTTGGAGGAAGGCGAGGGAGAGGAGGTGGGGAGGAGGGATACGTTTTATCTGCCCCCCGTGACGCCGAGCTCGCAGGAGACCCAGGCGGGGATGGTGCCTTTCCCGAGAAAGAGCTTTACGCCTGGCGGGGGGCCGGGGCATACAAAAGGCGGGGAGCTGTTGCCCCCACCACCGCCTTTACGTGCGTACCCTCTCATCATACTTATAACACTACCATCTAATATCATCAACCCGCCAGTGCGCCCAACGACATTCTGGCGGAAGACCCGCCGCTCCGGTGTCTCCGGTGCCTCTTACTCCCCGTCCTCGCACCTCATCCGCCGCTCGACGTACATCGCCGCCGGGCTCACATTCGATGCGCCCGTGCACGACCTCAGTGCTCTCTGCGTAGAGAGCCGCGTCGGATTCATCGTCGTGCCCCCCGATGAGAAGTTCTAGCCGCTCGTTGCACCTGGTTTCGATCATATACCCACACAGCATGTATACCCACAACAACGCATACCCGTCCACGTAGTGGCGGCGGGCCTCTGGATATCCTGCAATCGCCCATCGCCTACCCGGCCTATCACTGTGTTCTCCCACGCCAACCCGGCCTATCACTGTGTGTACTTGGTGTAGGCGAAATATCTATTTTTGATACGATACATCCTACTTCTCTGCCGAGAAGTTATACCCCTAATCCATCTTCGGGTAACGCAGTGCTGGGGTTGGGGATGAAGAGGATGGGGACTTTGCTGAGAAGGGGAAGTGAACATAGCAGATGTGTGCCATTGGGCATACAAACTTCTTACGGCGCGATGCGGTGCCTCCACCCCACAGGACGATTCCACAATCCTCTTCCTCAACCTCACGTCGCAGTTCTTGGGCAGGGTCACGCGATCGCGAAACCGCTCGTATTTTTATACGCTATTATTATTGGATTATACGCGCTGCTATTTCAGCAAACAGCATCTGTCTCCATGTCTGACGCAGCTGTTCTGCCATCGTGGCCTCTTGATGCATGTCGGCCTGCCATTCTTCATCCAGTTTCGCTCAATCATCGCTAGTCCGTGCTGGATGCTCTCGGTGCGCTCTTATGGTCTGCGTGCCATGCACTATGGATCTTCCGAGTCCATTCTTGTACATGGACGCATTCATCATACTCGCGAGAGGTTCGGTTCTGGCACATACCCTATGTCCTGATTCTCGAGCGTCATTGCTAGTAGTGATGTAGGCTGTAGCCGCCAATTACTGCATTGGAGAGCGTGTCTATGTACGACAGCATGCATCCATATCGCCCATCTGTTGTACTTGCATTGGGATTCCACCTGGTTTCCCATTTCCATCTGGATTTCATGTTGGAATATTGCACCTCGGATCCTCATTTAGTGTGGCGGCGGTAATACATACATATATATGCAATATATGAGGGTATATATCCGAGTCGCAACACAATGTTCCTTCTACATGTTCTTGAAACACTCCCTATTCATAAAACCCAACAGCCTTGACGCAGGGGGCGCTCCGATGTTCGGGCGGGGCGATTATAACGCACATTCCTCGTCCTGACGCGGTTTTTATATGGTTTATTGTTCAATAATTAAGGAATGGTCATGCTCATTGTACACTTTCGACAGCAATCTCGGACCGTGCCATATTGATTTAATTACGTAATAAATAGCCATGAAATGTTTGATTTCTATCACAGACGGACGATCTAGCGCTCGTACCATGACTTTGCTTGCTAAAAATTTCGTGCACCCTACTGTGTTTAGCGGGAAGTGGAAGGCTTTGAGGAAGCAGCAATTTCGGAACGCGTTGACGGGTTGACGTACACCGTCGTGTCAAGCTTTCAAGGG